>WNWK01004364.1:0-55000 GCA_009830355.1 Cherax destructor | reverse complement strand
ATCAGTAATCAGTGATAAATATGACAACTTAATTTTGAAAATGATTCAGCCTTTCTGATCTCACATTATCAAGACTATAGGATGACAGAGGACTTATATAGTCTCTTGTCATGTATTCCTTATAGTCTTGATAATTGAGTAATAATCCTCTTTCATAGTTTTCATATATATATATGTATATATATATATATATGTATATATTATATATATATATATATATATATATATATATATATATATATATATATATATATATATATATATATATATATATATATATATATAGCTGTAAGCCTTCCTGCCTGAAAGCTGGGTGCCTTGGATCAACGTCTAGCGTGAGCTGGATGCCAAGGTATTGGTCCAGTGTGGTACGGTCGGTAAAGCACTGCGTTCCTGTCACAAGGTTCGTAGGGTCGAGTCTCCGTCGGCCAGAGATCAGTGTTTGTGAATATTTCGCCTGCTCTTGCGAATTCCTAGCATTGTAAAAATCTCTAGTTGTGTCGATGCATGCAGGGGATGAGATGAAAAGCTGTAAGCATTCCTGCCTGAAAGCTGGGTGCCTTGGATCAACGTCTAGCGTGAGCTGGATGCCAAGGTATTGGTCCAGTGTGGTACGATCGGTAAAGCACTGCGTTCCTGTCACAACGTTCGTAGGGTCGAGTCTCCGTCGGCCAGAGATCAGTGTTTGTGAATATTTCGCCTGCTCTTGCGAATTCCTAGCATGTATATATGTATATGTACAGTGGACCCTCGCTATTCGAACACTCCAAAACTCACCCTCATTCTAGAATGCTGTTCAAGTGCTGTTACCAAACGAATTTATTCCCATAAGAAATGATGTAAATTAGATTAGTCCATTTCAGACCCTCAAAAATACACTTATAAAAGCACTTACAATAATAAACTTACATAAAAGGTGACTGAGTGTTAACGTCCGTATATACGTGACCGTTACGATATTTCATTCAGAATGCTGTTCAAGTGCCATTACCAAACGAATTTATCTCCTAAGAAAGTTGTAAATAGACTAGTCCTTTAGACCCAAAATTACACTTAAAAAGCATTTAAAAATAAACTTACATAAAGGGTGAGTTTGGGACCATAGACCGGTACCACTGTATATGACAGTGGTACTCGACTTCGATATTTTTCATTCCAGAATGCTGTTCAAGTGCCATTACCAAACGAATTTATCTCCTTAAGAAATGTTGTAAAATAGACTAGTCCTTTTAGACCCCCAAAATTACACTTACAAAAGCATTAAAAAAAATATACTTACATAAAAGGGTGAGTTTGGGGACCATCGTAAGTCGAGGTACCACTGTATATGTATATATATATGTATATGTATATATATGTATATATATATATATATGTATATATATATATATATATGTATATGTATATGTATATATATATATATATGTATATGTATATATATATATATATATATGTATATATTATATATATATGTATATGTATATATATATATATATATAGTATATATATATATATATAATGTATATATATATGTATATACATTATATATATATATTATATATATATTATATATATTATATATATAATATATATATTTATTATATATATATATATTTTTTTTTTTTTTTTATTAACACATTGGCTGATTCCCACCAAGGCAGGGTAGCCCGAAAAAGAAAAACTTTCATCATCATTCACTCTATCACTGTCTTGCCAGAGGGATGCTTTACACTACAGTTATAAAACTGCAACATTAACACCCCTCCTTCAGAGTGCATATATATACGTACATATATATATATATATATATATATATATATATATATATATATATATATATCACATACACATACACGACAAAATGGTAACTAACTAACACACACACACATACACACACACACAACACACACACACGCCCCGATGGCATGGTGGCTAGCGCTCTTGCTTCACGCACGGAGGGCCCGGGTTCAATTCCCGGCGGGGCCGAAACATTTTGAAGTGTTTCGTTACACACACACAGACATACATACAACAGGCCTAGTGTCTAATCGACATGTGCCTAGGACAAAATGGTAACTAACACACACACACACACACACACAGTGGTACCCCGAGTTTTGTACTTTATTCGTTTCGAACGAATTTGTTCCGATAAGTAATAATGTAAATTGGATTAGTCCGTTTCAGACCCCCAAAAATACACTTACAAAAGCACTTACAATAATACTTACATAATTGTTCGGGGTACCACTGTATGTATGTACATATGTATGTGTGTATACGTATATATATATATATATATATATATATATATATATATATATATATATATATATATATATATATATATAATATATATATACAGTGGACCCCCGAGTTTCGTAAACCCCGGAAATCGTACATTTATGTAAGTATAATATTGTAAGTGCTTGTGGAAAAGTATTTTTGGGGGTCTGAAATAGACTAACCTACGTGACATTTTTTCTTAAGGGGGTAAATTCGTTCGGTAATGGCACTTGAGCAGACTTCAGGAGTGAAGTTTTTACGAAACTCGGGGGTCCACTGTATATATATATATATATATATATATATATATATATATATATATAAACACACATATACTGTGTGTATAGCAATGATTAATTGGTATTTTGCTTGTGTCTTCCAGAGTGCCACATTATCTCATGATCATTGATAAAAGATATTTAGTGCACATGCCAATATTTCTTAACTTAAGAAATGTTTATTGTAGCTCAGTTTTGGGCAGCATTTATTAGTTTTTCATTACAGTTTTCATGAACTGGTAATGAATTTGGGTCTAGTCATTTTAGTACTACAGTACCCTCTTAATGTGCACAGTCTGCCTTCATGGGTCTTAAGAAGTTGTATCATTAATAAATTAAATACTAAAAGAACATGGTGTCTTCATGAATCACACATGTTCAGTTAGTGAAAACAGCTTGTAACTCTTAATCTACATTGTCTTACGAAGGGTCAGCACAGCAACATTATCGTCAGTGGGGGTTCCTCTCTCCCACCACTGTTAGTAACATAATTACTAGGGTTGTTCTCTGTCTTCTATCATGATCTGTAATATAATTTTCCAAAGCATTACCTGTTTATGCAACCATTATTAGAAAAGTTGGACCATCTCAAGATTCGACCTCATGGAAAACACTTATGCAAAATTTTGAAATGGCATTTTTTTATTTAGTGCCAAAATTAACTGAGCAACTTAACCAAATCCTGCTAAAATTTATTTATATAATATAAAAATAGCTTAATTTGCCTAAACTATCTGAGAATTTGCATAAAGTTAGATAAATGTTTTCCAGGGGAGGGGGGGGAGTGAAAAATGAATCATCAGGTGACCTGTAAGTCTTTTTTTTTTCTTACAACACTGTACAGTAAAACCTAGAAAATTTGAATGTGGAAAAAAAGGGAAATGAAAAGTACAGTGGTACCTCGGTTAACGATGGTCCCCAAACTCGCCCTTTTATGTAAGTTTATTTTTTTAAATGCTTTTGTAAGTATTTTTGGGGGTCTAAAAGGACTAGTCTATTTTACATTATTCCTTATGGAGATAAATTTGTTTGGTAATGGCACTTGAACAGCATTCTGGAACGAAAAAATATCGTTAACCGAGGTACCACTGTATAGTAAAAAATGAATATGAAGTTGATGAGACTGTGGGATGATTCTGGCATCAACGTGATGTAGACATTGTGCTAATAGAACACTCTGCCTTTACTCTGTGCTTTATAACCTTTTGCTCTGGCTAATATATATGCTGCACTTCACTAAAATGGCTTACATAGTTGATCATTGTTTGCATTGGCTACATTATTTTGCATGTACTGTAATTGTTTACCCAGAAAAAATTATTAGTAGTGCCATTAGGAATGTTGTTCGTTATTTTTGTTATTGCCTCAAGAAATAATCCCACATTTTGTCGTAAATAATTTTATATACAGTAACTGGTATTTCCTTAAATAATGATTTACAATATTACAGATAAGAAGTGTAAGACTACAGGTTAATACATTATGTGTGACTAGTCATCAGACTGAAACCATAGGTCTTGGAGACCTGGAGAGTATTTGTCATCAATCTCTGGAGTTCATAGCATAGCTAACTCAAACGAATAAATATTACATTTGTACTTTTTATTTATACAATTACTAAAGTTTTTATATATAATGATTTAATTCAAAAGTAGCTAGTGGTTTAAGCTCTTGAAGCAAGATTTGTTACTAGTGGGGGTTCTTCTGTGTACAGTGCATAGTTTAAATTGTCTTGGTTTTACTGTACTGTAGTACTATATGTGATCAAAAATAGTTGATGATCACTTGGTACTTGTCACCGACAAACTAGTTGATAAATAGCCAAGATAGACGAATACAATATATATTTGGTTAATGGGTTTTTGTGTCACTTATGATATACAGTGAATGTCTGATGGGTATATTTGCTCATCAATGTTTCGATAAACTGTGAACATAACAAGGGTCTACTGAGTGTTGAACATTGCATATGCTCACCTTGGATATTTACAACATACACAGTATAACACATTTTCACATTATTTTCTTATATGAATGTTGCTATAGAGTTAGCTGTGCTGTAAGAAATGAAATTTTAATTTCATAAAGCTTTTGTTTACAATAGAAATCTTCAACTGTGATGATTCAACTGAAGTGAATCTTGATACAGTTCCTTGATGAAGCTGTTATACCCCAACCAAAAGTTCAAAGCACAAGGTTATTAGTTAGCTGTAGGATATGGGTGGGCCTCACACTGTTTGGTGTGCACACCTCTCATATTTCAATATACTGTATGAACACTTTGCTATCTCAAGCAGAGAATCAAGGGTCACATTTTTTAAACCAAATACAGTACTTGTTTTTTATCCCTATTTAGGGTGGCTATAAAGTCTGAAAGAGGATCAAACCATATTCAGGGCGATATTGATTATCATTGATTGTGAACAAAATATAATGATGGAAACACTGTCATTATGGCCACCCTACATAACTACCACAAACATTATTGGTAACTACAGCACTGCTGGTTTTGTGCCTCAGTTAAAAGCAAGATATAAGTTGAACACTTTGGGTCAAGTGGTGTAGAGCAACTTGTCAATATTTCCATTAGCAGTAATTCTCCCTCACACTAGTGCATTCATGTCTAGCCACTTCCCTTGGCACAAGATTCCTGCTGCCACTGATAATGCCACTCATTTAGCATATGTAGTGTTGGTTTTGAGCACTCCAGGTCTTTTGGTGACTGCCACATACATTACAGCAACTTTTACCAATAATGTTTTTGGTAATTAGAATAAACTGGAATGATAAAGGATTATCTTTTTCTTTGTTGCTTAGTATTTCATTCACCACCAAGAGTGTGAGGAAAGCCCCAGTGATTTTCACTTTCTTTTCTCTATTTCTTTCCTTTTAATTTAACTAGACTTTTGCTGTTTTTTTATGCTACCAAGTCTTAAGTTGGTTGTCTCGCTAATCTCGGCATTTTAGGATTAGGTCTGAATATGTGATATTGTCATTAGTTTTAAGCCAGTCTTTGTTTATCATGGCAGATTGGATTTGATTGCATTCACATTTTAGAGAGAAAATATGACATTTGTTGATAATCTGTAAAAATCTTATTATTATAACCTGTATTGATTTTTACTTAATTTATCTGATCACTAACTGTGCACAGAACAGTTAAGTGTCCGAAATGTAATCACAGGCATCTACTGTACAGTACTTGTAAATCTTGAATATTCGAGTATTTTGATCCATTTTAATTACTCAAATAGTTCTTTGGTTTTAGTGTACTGCAAATTTTCTTTCTCATAGAACTAGTTTGGGGTATTAGATAGGTTTTATGAATTTTGTTATATTTTTATACAAGTCTATATTGAATGTGAGCTCAGCCCGAGTAGCTGTTTAATGTGTGTATAAGTGTGCAGCAGATCAGACAAATCTTAGTAATTGGTTTATTTCATTACTGTTTTTTCTTTACTTGCCTGTAGTGAGTGATGTGCCCGTGCCTGCCCAACCTTCCTCAAGCAGTCTCTTGCTTTACTTTTCAGAGTGCGGTCTTGAGCACCACTTGCGCTTTACTTTAATGATTACCTGAGTGCTGTCTTAAGGAACACTCCTGAGTATCCTTTGCTTATCACTTTGTATTAATGTGAAATCTTTCCAGTGTAACCAGGAGATATTTTATGCTTTATGGAATTTTGTTTTCAAAATTTAAATTTATAAAGTATAATACAGTATTGATTTTTTTTTTAAGCAATCTATATACGGTACAGTAGAGTTTGTATGATGAATATTATTTTATTTTTTTAGAAAAATAATGCTCAAGTGTATTAAGAGTTTTTTGTGGTAATGAATGTTGTCTAGTTTCTGTGAAAGCCACTTAACACTTAAGCTTTCGAAACTGCTGAGAACTTTAGCAGTAAGCTAAATATCACTAGACTTCTTGAACATTTACCTGCCTTTTTAAATATCAGTCATATTGAGAGAAATTATATTAAGGTTTCTCCAGACTACAAATGAGTGCATTAAATTTTTTGAAGATATAAAATGGTAGACTGTATCAGCCAGTGTATAAAGAAATGTTGCAAGCATTGTCGTGCATGTAGTACGTATCTCTAAAACCTATCATCTAAACCTCTCATATTATCTGAAGTTACAGTTTATACAGTATACATGTACAGCTGGAGCAGGGGTCATCCTAGGAACAGTTTGAGGGGGTGAAAGAGGCTTTGAGTTGTAGGGACTTTAGCATCTAGCAGTCTTCCCAGCACCTCCATTTTTGTTTTACTTTTGCAAGTCTGTCGTAGGTTTTAAGATTTATTAGGTAGGATTTGCTCTTTCTAAATCTGTGTTGGTCTTCTCTAGTAAATGGTCCACTACTTATTGAATATGGGGACATTAGCTTTTTTCATCTTAGTTAACAGAAACAAATAAAGATATAGTTGGGGTCTTAGATGATATATGGAGATCTTAATTTGTACGTCTTTCTAAATACAGAAAGAGAAGATAGCAGACTAGATATTTTATCTTTATGTATCCATGATTCCATAATGACCTGAGAGGTGGCTAAATATAGAAAATTTTCAGAACATATGAGCCATTGACAATTTACAAATTAAGATATGAATGTGCTAAATTCTTCATAATTTTTTTGAGTTTATAAATTGCAACTGCTGCTTGCCCAGTAGGACAAAAATATGACAACAATTGAAGGTTGTCTCAGAATATATTTAAGAGGGAATGAATATGAAGTTGCAGCCATAAAAAATATGCAAAAAAATCAGCATTAAGAAAATGAAAATGAAATTAAAATTGTTGCTTATGAGCAGTTGACCACACTGAAATTTACTCAGTTGAAAGAACCTTAAAATAAGAGAGCATACTTTAATGCTCTTTTAACTTTTAATCCATAGGCAGCCCCCTATGTCACTTTTGGGTTTAGTGCTTTCCATGAATATAATAACCTATATTTAGCCATGGCTAATAATTCTATGGTCTAGGCTCTGGCAAGAGTGTAACTTAAGTGGCTTACAGAAGATAAAGGCATTTGAAAGCTCTCAAAGATAGAGGTCTACAGTCCCTACATGTCTCTACTCCAGTTTGTTACTACTAGGCCATACCAAGTACACTATTGTAGATCTTTGATGTTCCTATGTCGTATGAGAAAAACCAAACCAAGGCACAAATATGATAAAATACACTTCGTTGTTTATTTACTTGTCCGGTCTCTTGCACTGTGGGAAGAGTAGAGTAATTTGAGAATAGAATAGAATTGCTGATTCTCTTAAATATTTTTATCAAATTTTTCATGCAGTTATGTGGATTATAAGTACACCAAAGAATTGTGACTAGCATTAGGGAGTAATAACAAAAAAGGCACAATACCGTGACTGGAACAATACACACACAACCCGCACATATAAAAGAGAGGAGCTCATGACGACGTTTGGGCCCGACTTGGACCATTTACAAAGTCACACTAACGTGTGACTTTGTAAATGGTCCAAGTCGGCCCGAAACGTCGTCGTAAGCTCCTCTCTTTTATATGTGCGGGTTGTGTGTGTATTAGGGAGTAATGTTAAAGTAACTCTTGCCTTCTATAAGTGGTTTCCTTTTACACTGCAGTATTTTTGAAGGGAACCAATGTCAGTATGAAAAGTTTTAATGGTCATCTTGAGTGCTGTACCTAGATAGTGATGTCTTAATTTTTTCTTGCATTAATGGAAGTTCAATCTTTTATCCACTACTATATGCAGTATACAGGTATATATTACTTTGTGGTTTGGTAATGACATGAAAGCTGACGCTTCTCCATTGATAATAGATAATAAAGAAAATAGTGTTAAAACTGTACATTAATCAGTCTCTCTAGTGCAATTGGCTTTTGCAGAATCTACGTCAATGTGATCACCACAAACTTTTGCCAAACCTGTAGATTTTCCAACCATTATTATAGATTTTCATAGTGTTTTCTTATCTCCTTTTCCTTTTTTTTTTTTTTTTTTTTTTTTTGTGTGTGTGTAACCATTAAACTATTATTGTCTATTAAACAAAATTTTAAATATTTAATTAAAATGACTTTGTATGTCTAAAATACGGTAGTTCATATTACCTATTTTTCTTTACACTTCGTGCATATTTTCTATATAAAATAAGACTGCAAGGGGTAAATAATTTTTGTGAATATGTTGAGGCTGCTCAGCCGTGACTTGGTGGTAAATGCCATGGTACAAAGTGCACTTGCTGTGTCTTACGCTACCTAGAATTGTATGCAGCATTCTCTCGGGGAGGGCATGGGAGTCTATATTGTATTTTGTCCTTTCCTAGTCGGTGATGCATTTGTGGGCATCGTTTTCAGGTTAAGAATGCCTGTATCAAAGGGTTTGAGTCAGCCAAGTGCACATGAACACAATACTCTTTGTGACCAGATCACCAAATCTCAGCTTTAAAAAAAGTAAAGATATTTTTATTACTTTGAAAAAAAAAAAGTTCTGAAACTTGGTGTTGGTCACATTTGTGTTGATCAACGATATGTGGTGGAGTGTCGCTCATCATGCCCAAAGGGGCTCACAAGTGCTGCATTCATTTAGTTAACTGTACTGTATTATCATTTTAATAGTGTTGTCAGTAAAAAAAATTAATATATTTTATTAATGAAATACGATTGACGACAAAAAAATTATTAGGAATAGAGATTTCTCTGAGAACGTGGCATTACCTCCTCCAGACATTTGAACCAAACATTTACACACATGACAAGGAGTGTTCATGTTTACTCTTAACTACAGCAACATTGATTTGGATTTAACTGTAGTGACAATTAGTCAAATCAGTGTTTGAGGCAATGAACTGTTGTGGTAGGGGGATCTTTTATCATGTTTTCATTTTGCAGTGGGTTTCTTGTTTTCTGCTGAACATATTGCAAGATTGATATACACCTAATAAATCAGAAGCCCTGGATTTAGGCTCCTTGTCTGTTGCCATAAAAAATGTTTTTGTCTTAAGTAATTGAAGCCAGTTGCTTTTTACAGTTGATCTTAGGGCTGGTGTTCTCTGAACTGAGACCCACCAAGATCTGGGAAGCTCCATAATTAAACTCTCATTTGGAGTGTTCCCTAAATTTTATTATGACTTAATACAGATGAACACTTAAAAGTTCAAATGAACCTTTACCTCAGTTTTTTTTTTTTTGTGTGACTTACCGTGCCTTTCACATAAATGTCACTGGTTATGTGCTTAGATCACTCATGAGGTCAGAAGAGTTAATTGCTATTAGACTTCTGCTGGCATTTGGCGTTAAAAAATGTAGCAGTATTAGACTATAACTTTGCTAAACATTAAAGTTTTATCTTGACATGGATGACCTTTACTAAATGATTTTACCCATATGTTAAATTTGGATCCTATTTTTAACAATATGAAGCTCATTTTTCAGTATATGTTTTGCTCTAGGTGTCTTAAGAAAATATAACCTCATTATGACTTGAAAATTTTTAAAAATATTGAAGTAATTACTGGTTTTGTTTGATACAAATAGTATGGAGAGTTCGTGGCTACATACAGAACTTATGACGTACAATACATGGGAAGAATAGAACAGTAGAATATGACAGCCATAATAGCATGTTGTTGTTATAATCATAACTAAGTGCTAAACCCACAAGGGTCATACACCATTTAATAGCATGTAAATCTTGACCTGAATGTTTTTATTCAGCTGTCCATCAAGCCCAGGTATAGACCCTAGCTTAATTGTAATTGATTTAATATTTGTCATGCCATTCACAACATGAATATCAATTGTCTATAATGCATGATTATTGCACAGCTCTATTCTCGTTAAGGCATGAATAACATTTTTGACATGGTAGTTTTGTAGTGTCACAAAGTGCAATTTCCTAGTAGCATGTTTTAAGTTCATTTGTGTTCTCTTAATTGCAGTTTAATTTTCCCTTGGTATTTAAAGTAAAATTTTGCATTATTCTTCAAAATGTTCATATTATTTTTAATCAAAATACAGTATGATGTCTCAAATATGTCCTTCATTTGCTTAACTGTAATTCAGCTTCAACTGTATTATTAGGTAAATAAGAAAACATTGCCAATATTTCAAATTTTATTTGGGATGGAGAGTTGGAGAATTAGAAGCTATGTTAGGGCTGTGGGGATGCACTGCCCTCATGAAATGTGCATGTTGGTCTGGGTACCTGTATATTGAATCACTACCATTTCATTTACGTATTTACACTTGCTTTCTTAAATGGTACATTTTTTATGTAATAATCAAGATTTATTAATAGTATTATCTTTGTCACAAATCGTGTTGAATTTTTCAGAAAATTTAGATTAACAGATGGGTTTTCCTTTAGCACAGTGTACTTCTCATAAATCAGTGTTCATAGAAGTATAATGAGCACAAATTTACTAAAGCATTTTATTCTTTCACAATCACTACATATTACAAAATAATGAACGCCAGTAATACGCAGCAGAGTCTGACAGAAGCTGGAGCCTTACTTGTTATCACCAAGCTCCAACTCCCTCCACCACACTTTGTCCACTATCGTACCAGTGAAAAGTCAAGAAGTGAAGACTATTTTTTATGCATATATATACGTATGTATATATATATAAAATATATATATATGTATATAAATGTATGCAAGATTTTTAATAAAGCTAGTTAAAGCCATTATTATGTTAATCTTAGATGTGTACATCATTATAAGTGACCATTATTTTCTGGTACAGATACAATTTAACATTTCATTCAACAAACTTTTCTAGGCATAATGGCAAATTTCATTAAACTTTATCAACTGCTTTTTTTCATATTGTTAAAGAATTACTTTACCAAGTTTGTAATGTGCACCATAAGGAAGGTAACAGTAAACATGAGTGAGCTTGAACAAGAAATTGTGGTAAAGGTGAAATATTGGGATTCTTCCTTAATGGGCTCAATGCTCAATTCTTGTGAGAATTGACTAGTTATTTGAGCCATAAGTACCACCATGCTGCCTCGAATAGGTCTGTAGTCATGTTGAAGATTAATATTGATTTGAATTTAGAGCAAATATAGTATGATATGTATTAAGTGTAAATACAGCAAGCATGTCACCACGTGTGATTTGCACACATTGTCTACCTCAGCGTGACTAGAGTCTGTAGGTTAACCTGGGATTTATATATTAATATTGAAAACTTTTTTAAACTTTTACTATTTTATTGCACTTTGGGGAGTAAAAATTGAGAGAAATGCTTTAGGTTTATAATGAAAGTTTCATACAAAAAAATAGAACAGTAGTGTTAAGCAATTAGTTGGATTATTATTATTAACCACATTTCTGCAATTCTTTATCATCTACCAGATAGTATTTGGTTTATATTTATTTCATATTGTGTATTATACTTCACATTGTGCTGAATGACCCCTCATAGGGTAACCTTTTTCTTTTTATGAATATACAGTAATAATTTGTGAAGCAATTAATGCTGAAACTTCAAATTTCTAGTTACTAATATCCTTGGCCAGTGTCATGAAAACATTAATTTTATATAAAATTTGAGAGTTGAGAGTATTTACAATAGAATAACATAAGTAGCATGAGGATTACAGTCTCCCCCTCCCTGACACATTTTGAATTGATGAAAACCTAGAAAAGGCAAAAAGCAGTTACATTTGAAATATTGGAATATGACCAGATTAATTTGAGACTGAATGGCAAAGCCAATACAACAATCAGTGGAGAAATAAACCCAGGATCTCTTTTTAAACACTTCAAACAGGTTCTAGTTTGTGCTAACCCCTGTGGTTTAGCACTTCTATTTGATTATAATAATAATAATAATCTAGTTTGTGCTATTATTAACCAATGGCACAAACTAACATGGAATGCCACTTCTTGTTAGATACGAAATAGGGAAGTGTACAAATTGTATAGTACAGTACTCTATTTTCATGCATTATTTTTTTATTTATAACAATAATGTGGTCACTTGTGAAGATGTACATGAGCCATGTGGTCTTTCAACTTTGTTTATTCATATTGACGAAGGGAGACAAGTTTTACACTCTAGTGATGGGTAACCGCTTCCTGCCTCACATATACAGTATACGTATATGTACATATATGTACATATATGTACATATAAAGTTAAAATTCCATCTAAATGAGGAGCTAAAAGAAACCCAATGCCTAGAGGTGTAGTTGCTCCGTTTCATCGGTTGTGCGTTTGTGACAGGACCATTGATTTTAAGCCTCAGTGAGCCAATAAGACATTTCCCACCCAGGTGCTGGAAGTTATCCTATTGAAGTATTATTACCCAAGACTTGAAGTCCATGGTCATGACACTTTCATAGGTCTCTTGAGGGTTGTATGTATGTACGTACGTGTGTAAAGTTTGTATATTACGTGTGAGCACGGTTCTAGTATCCCAGTGCTAAAGTTTTTATTTATAACAATGTGTAAATGATGTAAAAAATAATAAATTAATAATAGTAAAAATAGTTTGCATTTTAATTTCTTCTATTATGCCCTGCCAAAAAAATTAACTATACGAGTAAAGTATTGAATTGCAAATGATAAACTTTTAATTGCTTACACTATATATGTGTGATCCCCTGAAAAGAAAAAAATTACATCCTCATAAAAAAAAGACTAGGTAGCCCTTGCCCAACTAGATGTGGGCAGAGGTTAGAGTACCTCTCAAGGGAGATATTCCTTGTTGCAGCAAAAGGACTCTTGATTAAAGGCATTTAACTTTATCCCTTTCCTTGGATAGAATCTAAATACCCCACACCCCTCCCTCTCCTTTGTAGGGATACAGTATTTACCCTTGTGCAAGATCCAACCTCTAGACAGAAGGAAAAAGAATCTATGGGCCCTGTTCTAGTGTAACTTCTGATAGTTACTCCCCTGCAGCGCTGTATAACCCCTGTGGTTTAGCGCTTCTATTTGATTATAATAATAATAATGATAGTTACTCCAATGAATGGAAACCGAACCATCCTAGCACTGCAGATCCAGGATTGGCAACAGAAGGTATACGATTCCCAGTGTTTCTGTCAGTTCATCTACCATTACTATATTATCTAAATGATGATTACACAATTAGTGCTCTTCTCTAAAGAGGTGCTTTTGCTAAACCTTGCTCAGTCAATTGTGGAGGTCCCATCCTGGCACTTACAGCAGCAAAGATTGCCATGTTTTTTTTTAGTTCATTTTACACTTTTATTAAACCATTTTCAGGAAAACTTCCATATTAACTACTCATCTTTACTTTCCTGTTTATTTCTTGATATAATATTTCCTTTCCGATTTAATTACAATGACTTAGTATCTGCATTTACTAAAACATTCTTCATAGATTCAGCTGCTCTTCAAGCATAACATGAAATGCTCACAATGAATACACTAGTGATGGGTTATGATCAATAATCTCCTGCTAACACTTCAGCATATTTCTTGTGAATAATAATCCTGCAAACATTAGAAGGCATACTGTATTCAAACACCTGTTATCAATCTTTGCATTGTACTACTTTGTCCATTCTCTCTAGACAGTCCCACCTTTCATACAGACATGCTCCAAAGTGTCTTCACCCCTTCAGGGTCGAGACCCCTGATCTCAAACTTGCTCTCAGGGTCAAATAATTTAAAAAAAATTAAATGACAGAGAATCTTTTTCCGAAGGTAATGAAACCAACAGTACAAAATTTGATGGAAAACTTATGGAATTACACTCTTGCAAAGTTAGCGGTCTCAGTGACATTTATGCATCAGCTATTTCGCCCACTTTCAGCCCTATTTTTGGCTAATTCCAATGTTCCAGTCACCCAAACTCAACTATTTTGCTAGCATTCTTTTTATCAATTGAGTACAAGAAACCGCCCATTTACCTATATCAACTACCCAATAAAGTGATCAGAAATCGGTAGTTTGGCCAATTTCACACAATTAAAAAATTGCCAGTTTAAAAATAGGGTCCAGAATAAACAATGTAGACATTCCTGGCACTAAAAAAGCACTTCTTCTGTTCACTAGTTATGTCCCTAGGCCTCTTTATATATTACACTTGCTTTCCATTTTGAATTTTTATTCACACAAAAAATAGCCGATTTACCGAATTGCAGACTACTGCATTATTATAATAATTGTATAAATAATGTCAGTGCATTCCTAAATGCATATTAGACTGGCCAGTTGGAGGCGTATTGTATGAGTGACATCATTTGTGTACGTACTCTGGAATATCGGCAAAATTCGAACATTTCCGCTACCTTGAGCTCGTTTCAAGCTACTTTCAGTCCTGAAACCAATCAAAATCATCTCTATTTCTGTAATTTATCTTCCGTTCTACCAAATGAGACCAAGAAATCAAGAATACAACCATAAAAACCATAAGAAAATACACTGTAAAGTTGCAGTTTTAAACCAAAAACACTTGCATTTTTTTCCCATTATGCACTGCTTGTTTCAGGATTTTTTTATATGGTGCACACTTACTGCATAGATCCATTCTCTTATCTCTAGGCCCAAATTTACTGCTTACAGCTTATATGAGAGCTGAGCTCATGGCACAGAACTACAGGACTAACCCTGGCTTCAAAGCTGTAGTACTACGGGACCGATCCCGAAAGGGTTAACCGACACCAACTTCCTTCATCAACTGTTACACTCCCTGCTCTCCCTCATCTCTGCTGATGTGCTTTCCTCAAGCCTTCCAACTGAACCTTGTATAGCTTAGTCACTAAGAAGTTTAACACTTTAGCATTATCACTATCATTTCCAGCAAACACTTATACGTACTACTTAATTTTCTTTCTTTTTATTCTTCTTATGAAGCTTTATGCACCTGTATCACCACATCTGCTAAAACTGAAGTAATATTTTTTCCACATCAGTTATTTCCTAAGGTAGAGTGACCAAACAAGTCATTCACCACCACTCGTTCTCTAGCTGTTTTTCCAAAAATGCATAGGCAATCACAATTAATGACACTGAACTGCCACATTCCCACCCATTACAGTACAAATGAAGAAAATTATATGAATGAGCTGGTCTATGGAGAACATTTCTTAACAATTAATGTATGATGCACGTTAAAAAAAAACTGAATTGTTTACTGTCTGAATCATTAAAATAATGGAGTGAGGTAATAGTAGTACAATAAAAAATAATTCCACCTAAACAGCTCAATCTCTAAAATCGTACATTTTTTACCTTGACCCATTTTTTTTGTTAGTGAAGTTTTGTTGTTGTTAACAGAGATTTTAAGGAGATATCACAGTTATCAATGTTTGTTTGTTGGGTGTATTGATTTTTTTTTTTTTTTGCTGCTCACTACTCAAAGTTTTTTCTTTAAATGAGGATTCTTGGTCACAGTGAACCCACAATGGGATGCCTGGCAAGGTGTCATACTATTTGGTGGTGTAAGCTGTGATGGGTTATGTGCACCTTGCTGGAGGAACACTCGGGAAGCAACAGCCACGATGCTGACTCGTCTACATAACATTTCAAACTTGTTCCTGATAAAAAAAAAAATTATATTACCTTCAACTCTCACTAATATTATATGCACTAAATATTCATTTATAAAAAACAAGTTGGTCCTTATAGATTCACACTGGAGACCATAGTTCTAATATTTTTGACACTTAACACACGGCAAAATTAAAAATAAGAATAAAGGAATTACCAACCCTATCCAAAATATTGCAATATGAGAGGAGTACTTTTAATCCTTAACTTTACTGGCTAAACCAAATACTTCAATTGATTTTTTTAATCCCAAAGGCCATTTACCACCAATGTAAAGTGACCCAAAATGTTAATACATTCACCATCTTTCATTCAGTAACTATCTTTCCAAATGTGGACATCACAATTCAAATGACCCATCCTTCTCTTATTTAAACCTGCTAAATCTATGTTATTAATCTAATAATTATCAGTTTTATATTCAACATTCAAGTAATAATTCTTTGCCTTATATTACTTAGTCCACTTTTTATTTTATGTTTTATAGGTTTTTTTTTTCAGATTTTAATGTAAAGGATGGAAATAAAAATAAAATTAAAATGCAACATTTGGGAATGCTTTTCAAACATAATATTAATGAAGTATAAAGACATATTAATAATAGAGATCAAATTTTATTAAAGTTTTACTGTTGAACCAATTTCAACACCTTTCACTGAACAATGAACATGCCTTTCTTAAATGAAGTACAAAAAGACAATTGAATAGTAACCTCTCATAACATGCAGGATATGTTCATGAATATCTGCCTGCCCAGCTGGGTTGCAGCTCAGGTCATTGTACTTGGAACTTTACACACTGCTGCCCATGCCTCAAACCCATATAAATGTGTTGGGATCATCATTATTCTCTGGCACATTTTCCTTTTTGGCTCCATAGATAAGCTTCATTCTTTCCACAGATGCCTGAACACACCACCTACCTTTTTCTCCACCCTTATTCTATGGTTCACATGGTTTTTCATAGACCCATCTGCAGACATTTGTACTTACAAATATCTAAATACATTCACTTCCTCCACACATACCACATAAAAATACAGTATGTTATTTTTTTTTTTTACCACATCAGCCATCTCTTACCAAAGCATATGGGATTGGTTTTGGGTTTTGCCTAGTGTGGATCAGTTGGCTTGATGCAGTGTTCCTTATTTCTGTGTTCTTGTGAGTGAGAGGGGTTGGATTTGAACGGGACTTGCACAGTTGTTTGGTGGGGGGGGGGAGGTGTGTTGTCCGGGCTTCTTGCTTGGATGGCGATGGGGATGGGTTGCACAAATATTTTTGTTGGTGGGTTGGTTTTGATATGGACCTGCCAAGTATGGGCCAGTAGGCCTGTTGCAGTGTTCCTCCTTTCTTATGTTCTTATGTTTATCAGTAACTGGTGAAAAATATTACTACTGCTAAATAATACTTGATGAAACTAGTTGTTAAAGGTACAACATTTCTTCTACATCAAGAATGAAATTAGCAAACCTGCAAATGCAATTCGAGGACCATCATCACAGCAATTTTCATTAAGCTCCTTTCCCACATACGATGAATTGTAAGGTACAGAGACCTTATGGCACCAGGGGTGAGTATCAAGTGCCATACTATAAGCTACTGGGTCTTTCTGATACTGTGGCAGCATAGCAAGTGTAGTACAATAAGCTAATGAATCTTTCTGACGCTGAGTATCAAGTGCAGTACCATAAACCACGGAGTCTTCCCGACACTGTGGCTGAGTGCCAACTGCAGTACTGTAAGCCACAGTGTGTTTCCAACAAGGTGGCAGAATATTAAGTGTAGTACTGTAAGCCACAGAATGTTTCAGGTACTCAGGCATAGTATTGTATGCCACAAAGTCTTTCCGGCACTGTGACTGAGTGTCAAGAGCAACATTATAAGTATCTACAGGAGTGAGCAACTTGGTGAAGGGATCATAATGGTACAGCTTAAAGGGGCCAGAGTTCTCTGCAAGAGGGGGAGAGGTTAGCTCTAACATTGATGAAGCATTATTTATATAATACAGAGGCTCCATTATCACAGGTTCCAGCAGGTACTATGAAAGGTTTGTCTTTGGGTTTAACTAGCAAAGAAGGAACTGTCTTATCTTCAGGAGAGAAATTAAGTTTTTCACTCTCCTTGAGAAAAACTGGCTTGGGAGAAATCTTCTGAGTAAACTACTTTATGTTTTCAAAATGCTGAAAAGCAAACATTGAATGAGAAATAGATAAAACAGATTTTGATAATGTGCTTGACTTAACATCTGGGAAAATATTTAAGCATTATACACCTGACAAAATCCCCTCTAGATCTGGGATACAAGCTCTTCCAAGACTAGAGGCAGATATATATCTGAGCTTAAAAATTCAAGGAGAGTGAATGTGGTGTAGAGGGCTCCTGATTGAGATAAGTTAGTAATATTGCAAGAGGATATCTAATGAAGCATTTGGGTAAAATGAGTCATGTCTACATTTTGGCATTATACTTGAGAATATCCCATGAATGCATGGTGCATTTCGTGCAAATTCTCTAAACTGGTTCTAGAGGTTGGGAAAATGGATTACAAGAAGCACTTGGGAAGGGAGGAGCATTAATTAATGCCATCACAGGGGCTCTGACAATAAAAGCAGGCAGTGAAGGCCCCACTGGAGCTTTAACCCTTTCGGGGTCAGTGCCATACTAGTACGTTTTACGAGCAGGGGTTGGTGCCGTACTAGTACGCCCAAATTCTAGCGGCCTCAATTTAAGCAGAAAACGTCTGGTAGGCATACATATGAAAGAATGGGTCTGTGTGGTCAGTGTGCGCAGTATAAAAATCCTGCAGTACACACTGCATAATGAAGAAAAAAACTGACCGTTTTTCGATTAAAACAGCGACTTTGCAGTCGATTTTCGTATGGTATTTATTGATGTATTCTCGTTTTCTTGGTCTCATTTGATAGAATGGAAGATATATTACAGAAATAGAGATGATTTTGATTGGTATGACAATGACAAGTACCTTGAAATTGAGCTCAAAGTAGCGAAAATGTTCGATTTTTGACGATGTTCAAGAGTAAACAAATCACACCATGCGTCCAATACACATCAACTGGCGAGTCTTATATTCATGCACAAGTGCTCTGATATTATTTATACCATTTTTACAATGATGCAGTTGTATAAATAACAGTAAATCTTCTATTTTTGTGAGAATAAAAATTCAAAATGGAAAGGAAAATTAATGGAACAGGGGCCTGGAGACGTGGCTAATGAACAGAGAACATGTCATTTTAGTGCCAGGAATGTCTGCCTTGTTTACTCTGGACTCTATTTTGAAATTGGCATTGTTTGAAATTTGTGTGAAATTGGACAATTGCTATTTTCTGACCACTATTTTGGGTAGATGAAATTGGTAAATAGGCAGTTTCTTCTACTCATTCGATAGAAGAAATGGAGTTCTAGCGAAATAGCTATAATTTTAGGAGACTGACACATTGGAATTTGTCGAAAATAGGGATCGAAGTGGGTGAAATCGCCGATGCGTCGGTGTCATAGATACCGATAACTTCGCGAAAGCATAATATCGTTAGTTTTCGATCAAATTTCATAATTTTGGTGGCGTTATGATCGGAAAACGATTCTCTATCATTTCATAAGAAAAAATTAATTTTTTTTTCGAAAAATTTTTCGACCCCAGGAACACTTTCCTGAGAAGGCCTGTCTACCCCCAAAGGGTTAAACAGATTTTTATAATGAACTTGAGAAGTGAGAGCAGCTACAGCAAAGTGCAGGATGTGTATCACTGAAATATAGCGGTCTATTAGCTGAGATCAGGTATAATGAGCATAATGTTTCAACGCTAAACAGTCCTATAAACAATTACAGGTCGGCCATCACTGATCCGGCAATAACTAATCCGGTACCATCACTAATCCAGCACTAATTTTAGCTAGCATAATTTCAAACTTCCCGGGTCGCCACACCAACCTACTGCTAGTTTGATAGTGCTAGTTTCTACATAAACATTGTTGGCATCACATGCAAATACAGGCAAGCCATTCCAATTTGTTTTTCTCCATATATTGTTATAACCTGCTCACTCTTATCCCCAGCCATGGTTCCAATGAATAAAAGAAATACTTATTTTGTAAAGCGCATACACCATACATTGTCCAAAGAGTCTCTATTGATAGGTTAATTCAGTTGACAGATGAACTGCTAAAAGGTCTAGAGCAACACAGCTTTATAAGTGAACAAATAATAATGAACATTTACATGCTGCAGGATAAACTAATCAAAGAAAGGCCAAAATATATGAAACAGCTCAGCTTGCAAGATGTTAAAAAAATAGCTAAAAAGCATGCAACAGGTGAGTCACCACTTAAAAATCTAGTGCCTTCAACATCTGTTTGCCCAGATGTATTGTATTGCCACCGTCATCATCAGTTCCTGAAATCTCAGTCAACTTCCAAGATGAAAAAGATGGAAATCCTGACAGACCCTCAACTCAAGAAGATGGTAATCCAAACAGCCCTTTACCTCAAGACATGTAAATGTGCTTGGTTGTAAATTTCGGCACTTCACTTTGGAAGTGGCAGTGATAAACTTTCTTGAAGAATTGAGACACTTATGCAACATATTTAATTTTTATTATTAACACATTGGCCGTTTCCCACCAAGGCAGGGTGGCCTGAAAAAGAAAAACTTTCATCATCATTCACTCCATCACTAGCTTGCCAGAGGCTTGCTTACACTACAGTTATAAAACTGCAACATTAACACCCCTCCTTCAGAGTGCAGGCACTGTATTTCCCATCTCCAGCACTCAACCGGCCTGCCGGTTTCCCTGAATCCCTTCATAAATGTTACTTTGCTTCCACTCCAACAGCACGTCAAGTATTAAAAACCATTTGTCTCCATTCACTCCTATCAAATACGCTCACACATGCTTGCTGGAAGTCCAAGCCCCTTGCACACAAAATCTCCTTTACCCCCTCCCTCCAACCTTTCCTAGGCCGACCCCTACCCCGCCTTCCCTCCACTACAGATTTATACACTCTCGAAGTCATTCTACTTTGTTCCATCCAGTGCTTTGTCATTCTACTTTGTTCCAGTGCTCTGTTAGTGTCAGGTAAAGACCCACAAGATATAGATAATGTATTAACACTGGAACTGGAGTCCTGCAGCAAATGGTTAGTAGACAACAAACTATCGTTACACCTCGGGAAAACAGAAGCCATACTCTTTGGCACGAAATATAAACTGAGAAGGGTAAATAATTTTAATGTCCGGTCTAATGGGGAATCCATCACTTCAGTTTCCTCAGTAAAATATCTGGGAATCCCCTTTGACCCATGCATGTCAGGAGAATTGATAGGGAACAGTGTAGTAAAGAAAGCGAATGCCAGACTGAAGTTCCTCTACAGACAAGCACAGTGTCTACCTACTGTGGCTCGCAGGACTCTATGTCTAGCCCTTATACAATGTCATATGGACTATGCTTGCTCTTCATGGTACTCTGCCTTGACAAAAATAACTGAAAGATAAGCTGCAAATCACCCAGAACAAAATGGTAAGATTCATCCTGGACCTGGGTCCAAGGGAGCATGTAGGCCTGGATGAATTACAACAATTGGATATGCTGAATACTGAAGAGAGTAAAACAACTTAAATTGAATCAAGTTTATAAAATTGCTCACAAACAGTGTCCAGAATATCTTGCTGCCAATTTTGTCAAGGCTGGGAACCAAAGCAGTCATAGTACTAGGGGGAGAGAGCACAACTTTGTAGTACCCACAGTCAAGGGCCAGGCTTCAAACACCTTTTATTGTACAGCAATAAAGGAATGGAACAGACTGCCTGCACATGTCAAAGCCAGTTCAAGAAGAGAGACAAAAGCTACCTAATGAATGTAGCGACAGAAAGGGAGGAGAATAATTTTTTTTTTTTAGCTAACATACATGTAAATGTAAATATGTAACTCTTTTTTACCTTATTCCTAGTATATATTCTTTATAGTATAAAAACATATCTCCTACAGTGTATAATATTAAGGTATTAAATGGACCTCAATGGAAATAAGTCACTCTGTCTGACTTTTTTGGGTTATCCTAGGTTCTCTACACATATGCTGCTATGTATGATGATCTATGTAACTGTATTTGTGTATACCTAAATAAACTTACTTACTTACATATCCAAACCACCTCAACAACCCCTCCTCAGCCCTCTGGATAATAGTCTTGGTAATCCCGCACCTCCTCCTAATTTCCACACTACAAATTTGCTGCATTATATTCACACCACACATTGCCCTCAGACATGACATCTCCATTGCCTCCAGCCATCTCCTTGTTGCAACATTCACCACCCATGCTTCATACCCATATAAGAGTGTTGGTATAACTATACTCTCATTCATTCCCCTCTTTGCTTCCACGGACAAAGTTCTTTGTCTCCACAGACTCCTAAGTGCACCACTTACCCTTTTACCCTCATCAATTCTATGATTCACCTCATCCTTCATAGACCCATCTGCTGACACGTCCACTCCTAAATATCTGAATACATTCACCTCCTCCATACTCTCTCCCTCTAATCTGATATCCAATCTTTCATCACCTAATCTTTTTGTTATCCTCATCACCTTACTCTTTCCTATATTCACTTTCAATTTCCTTCTTTTACATACCCTACCAAACTCATCCACCAACCTCTGCAACTTCTCTTCAGAATCTCCCAAAAGCAGTGTCATCAGCAAAAAGCAGCTGTGACAACTCCCACTTTGTGTTAGATTCTTTATCTTTTAACCCCACACCTCTTGCCAACACCCGCACATTCACTTCTCTTACAACCCCATCTATAAATATATTAAACAACCATGGTGATATCACACATCCTTGTCTAAGGCCTACTTTTACTGGAAAATAATCTCACTCTCGCCTACACACTCTAACCTGAGCCTCACTATCCTCGTATAAACTCTTCACTGCTTTCAGTAACCTACCTCCTATTCCATACACCTGCAACATCTGCCACATTGCCCCCCTATCCACACTGTCATTCGCCTTTTCCAAATCCATAAATGCCACAAACACCTCTTTACCCTTATCTAAATACTGTTCAGCTATATGTTTCACTGTAAACACTTGGTCTACACACCCCCTACCTTTCCTAAAAACCACCTTGTTCATCTGCTATCCTACTCTTAGTCTTGCTCTTAATTCTTTCAACAATAACTCTACCATACACTTTACCAGGTATACTCAAGACTTTTTTTTTTTCAACAAGTCGGCCGTCTCCCACCGAGGCAGGGTGACCCAAAAAGAAAATACTTTCATCATCATTCATCACTTTCACCACACTCATACATAATCACTGTCTTTGCACAGGCGCTCAGATACGACAGCTGAGAATAGTCCCTCCCAGCTGTTACTATCCCAGACCCCTCCTTTAAAGTGCAGGCATTGTACTTCCCATTTCCAGGACTCAAGTCCAACTAAATCAATTAACTGGTTTCCCTGAATCCCTTCACAAAATGTTACCCTGCTCACACTCCAACAGATAGTCAGATCCCAAAAACCATTCGTCTCCATTCACTCCTATCTAACACGCTCACACATGCTTGCTGAAAGTCCAAGCCCCTCGCCCACAAAACCTCCTTTACCACCTCCCTCCAAAATTTTCTAGGACGACCCCTACCCCTCCTTCCTTCCCCTACAGATTTATACGCTCTCCAAGTCATTCTACTTTGATCCATTCTCTCTAAGTGACCAAACCACCTCAACAACCCCTCTTCAGCCCTCTGACAAATACTTTTAGTAACTCCACACCTTCTCCTAATTTCCACATTCCAAATTTTCTGCATAATATTTACACCACACATTGCCCTTAGACAGGACATCTCCACTGCCTCCAGCCGCCTCCTCGCTGCAGCATTTACAACCCATGCTTCACACCCATATAAGAGTGTTGGTACCACTATACTTTCGTACATTTCCTTCTTTGCCTCCATGGATAACGTTTTTTTGTCTCCACAGATACCTCAACGCACCACTCACCTTTTTTCTTCATCAATTCTATGGTTAACCTCATCCTTCATAAACCCATCCGTTGACACGTCAACTTCCAAATATCTGAAAACATTTACTTCTTCCATAATCCCTCTCTCCAATGTGATATCCAATTTTTCTTTATTTAAATAGTTTGATACCCTCATCACCTTACTCTTATCTATGTTCACTTTCAACTTTCTACCTTTACACACCCTCCCAAACTCGTCCACTAACCTTTGCAACTTTTCTTTAGAATCTCCCATAAGCACAGTATCATCAGCAAAAAGTAACTGTGTCAACTCCTATTTTGCAATTTTGCAACAGACTTATTCCCCTATAATTTTTTGGACTTTTGTCCCCTTTGTCTTTATACAAAGGAACTATGCATGCTCTCTGCCAATCCCTAGGTACCTTACCCTCTTCCATACATTTATTAAATAATAGCACCAACCACTCCAAAACTATATCTCCACCTGCTTTTAACATTTCTATCTTTATCCCATCAATGCCAGCTGCCTTACCCCCTTTCATTTTACCCACTGCCCCACAAACTTCCCCCACACTCACAACTGGCTCTTCCTCACTCCTACAAGAAGTTATTCCTCCTTGCCCTATACACGAAATCACAGCTTCCCTATCTTCAACAACATTTAACAATTCCTCAAAATATTCCCTCCATCTTCCCGATACCTCTAACTCTCCATTTAATAACTCTCCTCTCCTATTTTTAACTGTCAAATCCATTCGTTCCCTAGGCTTCCTCAACTTATTAATCTCACTCCAAAACTTTTTCTTATTTTCAACAAAATTCGTTGATAACATCTCACCCACTCTCTCATTTGCTCTCTTTTTACATTGCTTCACCACTCTCTTAACCTCTCTTTTTCTCTCCATATACTCTTCCCTCCTTTCATCACTTCTACTTTGTAAAAACCTCTCATATGCTAACATATGGGAATCTTTATTGAAGAAACATTTCGCCACACAGTGGCTTCATCAGTCCAATACAAAGCAGGACAGTATAAGGAGGAGGAGGAGTTTGAGGTAATCAGTCCCTCAGCCTGGAATCAATGTGTTCAGTCCATCACTCTTGTAGGACTGAACTACCTCAAACTCCTCCTCTCCTTATACCTTCCTGCTTTGTATTGGACTGATGAAGCCACTGTGTGGCAAAACATTTCTTCAATAAAGATTCCCATATGTTGCATAAGTGTCTAAATTCTTCAACTTGTCGGTTTTCAAAACCATTTATCACATCTGTCAGACACTGCAACATCATGGGATCTCGATACAAAGAATTCAACACTTGTCCAACCTTTGGACGAAGACCTACTTACACTAGTGGATGGTCCCACTGTGATCCCGCCTCCTCCTGCTTCGACTCACCTGACTGCAGTATATAAGCCACTTCTCTGGTCCTGTGCTGTACTTCCTACAAGAGTGATGGACTGAACACGTCGGTTCCAAGCTGAGGGACTGATTACCTCAAACTACTCCTCTCCTTACACCTTCCTGCTTTATATTGGACTGATGAAGCCATTGTGTGGCAAAACATTTCTTCAATAAAGATTCCCACATGTTGCATTAGTGTCTCAATTCTTCAACTTGTCGGTTTTCAAAACCATTTACAGTGGACCCCCAGTTTACGATGGTCTCCAAACTCGCCCTTTTATGTAAGTTTATTTTTGTAAGTGCTTTTGTAAGTGTATTTTTGGGGGGTCTAAAAGAACTAATCTAATATACATTATTCCTTATGGGAATAAATTCATTCGGTAATGGCACTTGAACAGCATTCTTGAACGAAAAAATGACGTAAACCGGGGGTCCACTGTATCACAAACGTTCTTGTGTAAGTCAAGTTGGTAAACTTTATTAACCAACTTATACTGATTTATGGTTAGCTGTTGGGTTAAGTGTATTCTAACCTAACCATTCTTGTGATCTGGCAAAATCACTAATCCGGCACCCTACAGGTCGCAATGGTGCTGGATTAGTGATGGTCGACCTGTACTAAGAATTCAACTGAAATTCAGTATTCCAATTCTTATTAAAGTTATTTTCTTATCCAAATGCACATTACTACAGGCAACATATCAAAATTAGGCCAATAAAAACTGTTACATATTAACAAATAGAAATTTACAGCGTATAGTATCATCACCAGCCTGATGGCATACTCAACTAAGCCACCATACACAAATAAGTGAGCATACAGCAACCAAGCTACCATACACCAAAGAACTTTATCCTATCATAAATAGAAGAATGGACTGGGACCCTGAACCATGATCCATGCAAGTAGCAGGCCCAGCACTAACTATTTTTGCCAAGAGGGTTCTGATAAGCCAAGAGCTGGGCCTGCTACTCTCGTGGACCACAGTTCAAGTTCCTGTTCATTCTTCTGCCTATTCATTGACAGTCATTCATTATGACTTACGGGTTTATAGACTACATGGCTTTAAGAGGTATGAGAATAGATGTGCCATGAAAGCTGTGGGGGTGTGGGACAAGACAGAAGGGTCATAGTTGGTGACACCTCATACAAACATTACAATACTGTTGGTTGTAAAATCATCCTATTAGAACCCTCATGACTTTCTGGTTAGAGCTGGGCCTGTTACTTGTATGGATCACAGTTAGACTCTTCCATTCTTCTGTTCATCTATTGACAGTTGTTCATTACAACTTATCTTGGGTTTATAGACTTTAGACAGACAGATTAAATATAGAAGAAAAACCATGAACTTAGCTCTGCTTCTTTAGCTATAAATAAATCATTATCAACAGTTAAAATGCAAAATATTCATATTCACTATTCACAGTACACCAAAATAAGTAAATATAAAAATCTTCTAAACATACATCATATTTAAAGCAAGCACATAAAATGTGTAAAATAATCGGTCAATTTATCTTTTGACTTCTATTTGTGAATTTGATATGTAACCCATTTTTGAATAGCAACACTAGCATATCTTTAATGTTAGATAATGATATGTATACCTAGGTAGTAGGTTGGTAGACAGCAACCGCCCAGGGAGGTACTACCGTCCTGCCAAGTGAGTGTAAAACGAAAGCCTGTAATTGTTTTACATGATGGCAGGATTGCTGGCGTCTTTTTTCTGTCTCATAAACATGCAAGATTTCAGGTACGTCTTGCTACTTCTACTTACATTTAGGCCACACTACACATGCATGTACAAGCATATATATACACACCCTTCTGGGTTTTCTTCTATTTTTCTTACTAGTTCTTGTTCTTGTCTATTTCCACTTATCTCCATGGGGAAGTGGAATAGAATTCTTCCTCTGTAAGCCATACGTGTTGTAAGAGGCGACTAAAATGCCAGGATCAAGGAGCTAGTAACCTTTTCTCCTGTATATGTTACTAAATGTAAAAGGAGAAACTTTACTTTTTTCTTTCGGGCCACCCTGCCTCGGTGGGAGACGGCTGACGTGTTGAAAGAAGAAGACTAATTTTTTTTTTTTTCAATATGTCAGCCATCTCCCACTGAGGCAGGGTGACCCAAAAAAGAAACACTTTCACCATCATTCACACATAATCACTGTTTTTGCAGAGGCGCTCAGATACGACAGTTTAGATGTCACTCCAAACACCCAACATCCCAAACCCCTCCTTTAAAGTGCAGGCATTGTACTTCCCACCTCCAGCATTCAAGTCCAGCTAACTGGTTTTCCTGAATCCCTTCACAAAATATTACCCTGCTCACACCCCAACAGCTTGTCAGGTCCCAAAAACCATTCGTTTCCATTCACTCCTATCTAACATGAACACACATGCCTGCAGCATGTCCAAGCCCCTTGCACACAAAACCTCTCTTACTTCCTCCCTCCATCCTTTCCTAGGATGACTCGTCTCCCTCCACTACAGATTTATACACCCTCCAAGTCATCCTATTTTGCTCCATCCTCTCTAAATGACCAAACCACCTCAACAGCCCCCTCTTCAGGCCTCTGAATAATACTTTTAGTAACTCCACACCTCCTAATTTCCACACTACGCATTCTCTGCATAATATTTACACCACACATTTCCCTTAGACAAGACATCTCCACAGCCTCCTTGCTGCAGCATTTACAACTCATGCTTCACACCCACATAAGAGTGTTGGTACCACTATACTCTCGTACATTCCCTTCTTTGCCTCCAAGGATAACATTTTTTTTATCAAATTAAATTCAGGCTACATCTTTCTTTTTCAACCCGTCGGCCGTTTCCCACCGAAGCGGGGTGGCCCAAAAGGAAAAACGAAAGTTTCTCCTTTTACATTTAGTAATATATACAGGAGAAAGGGTTACTAGCCCCTTGCTCCCGGCATTTTAGTCGCCTCTTACGACACGCATTACTTATGGAGGAAGAATTCTATTCCACTTCCCCATGGAGAAATTTTTTTTATATTAAAGTCCAGGGTTTATTCCCTGGACCTCAGCAATGAGAGTCGCTCCTCTCACCGCTGGGCTACATCTACTAAAAAAATACAAAATTTATTTCTTGCCCCAATTTATACTACTAAAAGTGCAAAAATGACATGACAACAAGGCATATATTAAAAATTACATCAGCAATTTTCCCACCATGGCAGAGTGATCAAACACATTCACTGTCACTCATTACCTACTGAACTTGCAAATATAAACACATAAGCAGTATAATTTTAGATAGTAGGTTGGTAGACAGCAACCACCCAGGGAGGTACTACCGTCCTGCCAAGTGAGTGTAAAACGAAAGCCTGTAATTGTTTTACATGATGGTAGGATTGCTGGTGTCATTTTTCTGTCTCATAAACATGCAAGATTTCAGGTATGTCTTGTTACTTCTACTTACACTTAGGTCACACTACACATTCATGTACAAGCATATATATATACACACACCCCTCTGGGATTTCTTCTATTTTCTTACTAGTTCTTATTTCCTCTTCTCCATGGGGAAGTGGAACAGAATTCTTCCTCCGTAAGCCATGCGTGTCGTAAGAGGCGACTAAAATGCCGGGAGCAAGTGGCTAGTAACCCCTTCTCCTGTAAATATTACTAAATGTAAAAGGAGAAACTTTCGTTTTTCCTTTTGGGCCACCCCGCTTCAGTGGGAAACGGCCGACGTGTTGAAAGAAAGAAGAAAGCAGTATAATGTGATCCTTTATTGAGAATGTTTTGCCCACACAGTGGGCTTTATCAAGTCACAGAGTGACTTGATAAAGCCCAGTGTGGGCAAAACGATGTCAATAAAGGATCACATTATACTGCTTATGTGATTATATTTTCATTGTGTCAGTATTTTATACCATATATTTCCAAGATTTCAGGTACGTCTTGCTACTTCTACTTACACTTAGGTCACACTACGCAAACATGTACACGTTTATTGTATACACACTCATCTGAGTTTTCTTTGATTTTATCTTAATAGTTCTTGTTCTTATTGCTTTTCCCTTTCATATCCATGGGGAAGTGGAATAAGAATCTTTCCTCCGTAAGCCATGCGTGTTGTAAAAGTCAACTAAAATGCCGGGAACAATGGGCTAGTAACCCCTTTTCCTGTATAGCTTACTAAAAAGAAGAAGAAGAAAATCGTCAAAGTGGGATGTTTGAATGTGCGTGGATGTTGTGCGAATGATAAGAAAGAGATGATTGTAGATGTTATGAATGAAAAGAAGCTGGATGTCCTGGCTTTAAGTGAGACAAAGCTGAAGGGGGTAGGAGAGTTTCAGTGGGGAGAAATAAATGGGATTAGATCAGGGGTTTCAAATAGAGTTAGAGCTAAAGAAGGAGTGGCAATAATGTTGAATAATCAGTTATGGCAGGTAAAGAAGGAATATAAATGTATAAATTCAAGGATTATGTGGAGTAAAATAAAGGTTGGATGTGAAAAGTGGGTTATAGTAAGTGTTTATGCACCTGGAGAAGAGAGAAGTGTAGAGGAGAGAGAGATTTTGGGAAATGTTGAGTGAGTGTGTGGGAGTTTTCAACCAAGTGAGAGAGTAATTGTGGTTGGGGATCTTAATGCTAAAGTGGGTAAAAATGTTGTGGATGGAGTAGTAGGTAAATTTGGGGTGCCAGGGTAAATGTAAATGGGAGCCATTAATTGAGCTATGTGTAGAAAGAGGTTTGGTAATAAGTAATACATATTTTATGAAAAGAGGATAAATAAATATACAAGGTATGATATAGCACGTAAGGAAAGTAGTTTGTTGGATTATGTATTGGTGGATAAAGGTTGATGAGTAGGCTTCAGGATGTACATGTTTATAGAGGGCAACGGATATATCAGATCATTATTTGGTTGTAGCTACAGTTAGAGTAAAGGTAGATGGGACAAAAGAAAATGGCAACAGCAAGTAAGAGAGGTAAAAGTGTATAAACTAAGGGAGGAGGAAGTTAGGGTGAGATATAAGGAACTATTGGCAGAAAGGTGGGCTAGTGCAAGTAGGAGTAGTGGGGGTTGAAGAGAGTTGGGATAGTTTTAAAAATGCAGTATTAGAATGTGGGGCAGAAGTTTGTGGTTATAGGAGGGTGGGTGCAGGAGGAAAGAGGAGTGAGTGGTGGAATGAAGAAGTAAAGGGTGTGATAAAGAGAAAAAGGTAGCTTATGAGAGGTTTTTACAAAACAGAAGTGTTAGTAGAAGAGCAGAGTATATGGAGAGTAAAAGAAAGGTGAAGAGAGTGGTGAAAGAGTGCAAAAGAAGAGCGGATGAAAGAACGGGAGAGGCTCTGTCAAGAAATTTTGCTGAAAACAAGAAAAATTTTGGAGATAAACAAGGTAAGAAAGCCTAGGGAACGAATGGATTTGTCAGTTAAAAACAGAGTAGGGAGTTAGTAGATGGGGAGCTGGAGGTATTGGGTAGATGGCGGGAATATTTTGAGGAACTTTTAAATGTTGATGAAAAGAGGGAGCGATAATTTCATGTACTGGCCAGGGAGGTACAACATCGTTTAGGAGTGAAGAAGAGCAGGATGTGAGTGTGGGGAGGTGCGTGAGGCATTATGTAGAATGAAAGGGGTAAAGCAGCTGGAATTGACAGAATCATGACAGAAATGTTAAAAGCAGGGGGATATAGTGCTGGAGTGGTTGGTATTTTTGTTTAATAAATGTATGAAAGAGGGAAGGTACCTAAGGATTGGCAGCGAGCATGTATAGTTCCTTTATATAAAGGGAAGGGGATAAAGAGAGTGTAAAAATTATAGGGGAATAAGTTTACTGAGTATACCAGGTAAAGTGTATGGCAGGGTTATTATTGAAAGAATTAGAGGTAAGACAGAGAGTAGGATTGCAGATGAGCAAGGAGGCTTTAGAATGGGTAGGGGATGTGTAGATCAAGTGTTTACAGTGAAGCATATATGTGAACAGTATTTAGATAAAGGTAGAGAAGTTTTTATTGCATTTATGGATTTAGAAAAGGCATATGATAGAGTGGATAGGGAGCAATGTGGCAAATGTTGCAAGTGTATGGAATAGGTAGTAAGTTACTGAAGGCTGTAAAGAGTTTTTATGAGGATAGTGAGGCTCAGGTTAGGGTGTGTAGGAGAGAGGGAGATTACTTCCGGTAAAAGTAGGTCTTAGACAGGGATGTGTGATGTCACCATGGTTGTTTAATATATTTATAGATGGGGTTGTAAAGAAGTAAATGCTAGGGTGTTGGGGAGAGGGTGGGATTAAATTTTGGAGAATTAAATGCAAAATGGGAGTTGACACAGTTACTTTTTGCTGATGATACTGTGCTTATGGGAGATTCTAAAGAAAAGTTGCAAGGTTAGTGGACGAGTTTGGGAGAGTGTGTAAAGGTAGAAAGTTGAAAGTGAACATAGATAAGAGTAAGGTGATGAGGGTATCAAACGATTTAAATAAAGAAAAATTGGATATCACATTGGAGAGAGGGATTATGGAAGAAGTAAATGTTTTCAGATATTTGGGAGTTGATGTGTCAGCGGATGGATTTATGAAGGATGAGGTTAACCATAGAATTGATGAAGGAAAAAAGGTGAGTGGTGCATTGAGGTATCTGTGGAGACAAAAACGTTATCCATGGAGGCAAAGAAGGAATGTACGAAAGTATAGTGGTACCAACACTCTTATATGGGTGTGAAGCATGGGTTGCAAATGCTGCAGCGAGGAGGAGGCTGGAGGCAGTGGAGATGTCCTGTCTAAGGGCAATGTGTGGTGTAAATATTATGCAGAAAATTCGAATGTGGAAATTAGGAGAAGGTGTGGAGTTACTAAAAGTATTTGTCAGAGGGCTGAAGAGGGTTGTTGAGGTGGTTTGGTCATTTAGAGAGAATGGATCAAAGTAGAATGACTTGGAGAGCGTATAAATCTGTAGGGAAGGAAGGCGGGGTAGGGGTCGTCCTAGAAAAGGTTGGAGGAAGGGGTAAAGGAGGTTTTGTGGGCGAGGGCTTGGACTTCCAGCAAGCATGGGGAGCGTGTTAGATAGGAGTGAATGGAGACGAATGGTTTTGGGACATGACGATCTGTTGGAGTGTGAGCAGGGTAACATTGTGTGAAGGGATTCAGGAAACCAGTTAATTGATTTAGTTGGACTTGAGTCCTGGAAATGGGAAGTACAATGCCTGCACTTTAAAGGAGGGGTCTGAGATAGTGACAGCTGGGAGGGACTTTTCTCAGCTGTCGTATCTGAGCTCCTCTGCAAAGACAGTGATTATGTATGAGTGTGGTGAAAGTGTTGAATGATGATGAAAGTTTTTTCTTTTTGGGGATTTTCTTTCTTTTTGGGTCACCCTGCCTCGGTGGGAGACGGCCGACTTGTTGAAAAAAAAAAAAAAAAAAATATTTCCACCTACTGAACTTTTTGCAAGAGAGCAATGATATCACAATTCTAATGATTAACAAAAAAACAACATCCACCACCTATACTTCACAGTAGGTGTAATAAAATAACAGTATATATATATAAAAAAAGCAGTTCTGAAAACAAACTAGTACATAAATTAAATCTTATTCAAGAACTAAAAATATGTTGTAGTTTTTCACATGACAACACTTTTTCTTTGGCCTTACATTACTGTTGAGACCACTATGGGCAGCCTGTACAACATCTTACCTTGCTGGTGCCATCTCTCTCATGACTAACGATTCCTCCGACTAGATTCTTGGGACGGGTAAAGTTGAAGGAATTGCCAAAAATCTCTTCTAGTTCACTGTCAGTACTAGATGCATCAGGTGATGGTTGCCACCAGCTGTTAGTAAAGAAAACTTATTTTCAAAATGCAGATTATGGGTTTTTCTGAAATACTTTAATTTACTGCAATGTTTACAAAATTTATCTCCATTCCAAAAAGATTCTAACACATGAACTTTGGGAGAAAGTATACAATACAGTTTCTCCTCACTTAACGACTGCTAGGACTTACGACCAGCTCTCTGACCAGTATGCATACCTAAGTAATGTATATTAGAGCTGATTTTCTCTATTCTCTATTACAATATACAGTACTACACTACTGCATAAACATTTAAAAATATACTAAAAATGTTATAAATGGTGCAAAGGTGACATTAATATCTAAAGATGGTTAACACAAACCCACTACCAGTATAGTATGGTCCTCGTTTAACGACCAATTCGTTTACCAACCTACTCTTAGGAATGGAACTCCGTCGTTAAGTGAGGAGAGACTGTACTAAACACATCACACCATACCAGACAATACTCTAGTGCCCAGCTAGACATTTGTTCCAGAGTAGCTGGCACACAGCTACACATGCACCAACCAACAGAGAAATAAAAAACTAATCACCACCCATGTGTCAGCTACTCTGGAACAAATGCCTAGCTTAACTGGGCACCAGAGCATTGTCTGGTCTAGCATGGTATGTATAGTACTGCATACTTTGTCCCAAAGTTCATAGATTCAAATCTCCTCTAGCCTGAAATAAATGTTTGTCAATATTTTGCTTGTTCTGCAGTCTAAACATACTGTAATGTATATAATTTTAGACTAATACAATGCATAGAATTGATGAGGGGAAAAGGTAATACATATTTTAAGAAAAAAAGGATAAATAAGTATACAAGATATGATGTAGGGCGTAATGACAGTAGTTTGTTGGACTATGTATTGATAGATAAAAGACTGTTGAGTAGACTTCAGGATGTACATGTTTATAGAGGGGCTACAGATATATCAGATCACTTTTTAGTTATAGCTACAGTGGGAGTAAAAGGTAGATGGGATACAAGGAAAATAGAATCAGTAAGTAAAAGAGAGGTGAAGGTTTATAAACTAAAAGAGGAGGCAGTTAGGGTAAGATATAAACAACTATTGGAGGATAGATGGGCTAGTGAGAGTGTAGGCAATGGGGTCGAAAATGTATGGGGTAGATTTAAAAATGTAGTGTTAGAGTGTTCAGCAGAAGTTTGTGGTTACAGGCGAGTGGGTGCGGGAGGGAAGAGGAGCGATTGGTGGAATGATGATGTAAAGAGAGTAGTAAGGAGAAAAAGTTAGCATATGAGAGGTTTTTACAAAGTAGAAGTGATGCAAGGAGGGAAGAGTATATGGAGAGAAAAAGAGAGGTTAAAAGAGTGGTGAAGCAATGTAAAAAGAGAGCAGATGAGAGAGTGGGTGAGATGTTATCAGCAAATTTTGTTGAAAATAAGAAAAAGTTTTGGAATGAGATTAATAAGTTGAGGAAGCCTAGAGAACAAATGGATTTGACAGTTAAAAATAGGAGAGGAGAGTTATTAAATGGAGAGTTAGAGGTATCGGGAAGATGGAGAGAATATTTTGAGGATTTGTTAAATGTTGATGAAGACAGGGAAGCTGTGATTTCGTGTGTAGGGCAAGGAGGAATAACATCTTGTAGGAGTGTGGAAGAGCCAGTTGTGGGTGTAGGGAAGTTCGTGAGGCAGTGGGTAGAATGAAAGGGGTAAGGCAGCTGGGATTGATGGGATAAAGATAGAAATGTTAAAAGCAGGTGGGGATATAATTTTGGAGTGGTTGGTGCTATTATTTAATAAATGTATGGAAGAGGGTAAGGTACCTAGGGATTGGCAGAGAGCGTGTATTGTTCCTTTGTATAAAGGCAAAGGGGACAAAAGAGAGTGCAAAAATTATAGGGGAATAAGTCTGTTGAGTGTACCTGGTAAAGTGTATGGTAGAGTTATTATTGAAAGAATTAAGAGTAAAACAGAAAGCAGGATAGCAGATGAACAAGGGGCTTTAGGAAAGGTAGGGGTGTGTAGACCAAGTGTTTACAGTGAAACATATAGGTGAACAGTATTTGGATAAGGGTAAAGATGTTTTGTGGCATTTATGGATTTGGAAAAGGCGTATGATAGGGTAGATAGGGGGCAATGTGGCAGATGTTGCAGGTGTATGGAATAGGAGGAAGGTTACTGAAAGCAGTGAAGAGTTTTTATGAGGATAGTGAGGCTCAGGTTAGAGTGTGTAGGAGGGAAGGGACTATTTCCCAGTAAAAGTGGGCCTTAGACAAGGATGTGTGATGTCACCGTGGTTGTTCAATATATTTATAGATGGGGTTGTAAGAGAAGTGAATGCGAGGGTCTTGGCAAGAGGTGTTGGGCTAAAAGATAAAGAAGCAAATACAAAGTGGGAGTTGTCACAGTTGCTTTTTGCTGATGACACTGTGCTTTTGGGAGATTCTGAAGAGAAGCTGCAGAGGTTGGTGGATGAATTTGGTAGGGTGTGTAAAGAAGAAAATTGAAAGTGAATATAGGAAAGAGTAAGGTGATGAGAATAACAAAAAGAATAGGTGACGAAAGATTGGATATCAGATTGGAGGGAGAGAGTATGGAGGTGGTGAATGTATTCAGATATTTGGGAGTGGACATGTCGGCGGATGGGTCTATGAAGGATGAGGTGAATCATAGAATTGATGAGGGGAAAAGGGTGAGTGGAGCACTTCGGAGTCTGTGGAGACAAAGAACCTTGTCCATGGAAGTAAAGAGGGAATGTATGAGAGTATAGTTATACCAACGCTCTTATATGGGTGTGAAGCATGGGTGATGAATGTTGCAACGAGGAGAAGGCTGGAGGCAGTGGAGATGTCATGTCTGAGGTCAATGTGTGGTGTGAATATAATGCAGAGAATTCGGAGTTTGGAAATTAGGAGGAGGTGCAGGATTACCAAACGATTGTCCAGAGAGCTGAGGAGGGGTTGTTGAGGTGGTTTGGACATGTAGAGAGAATGGAACGAGACAGAGTGACTTCAGAGTGTATAAATCTGTAGTGGAGGGAAGGCGGGGTAGGGGTCGGCCTAGGAAAGGTTGGAGGAGGGGTAAAGGAAGTTTTGTGTGCGAGGGCTTGGATTTCCAGCAAGCATGTGTGAGCGTATTTGATAGGAGTGAATGGAGGCATATGGTTTTTAATACTTGACGTGCTGTTGGAGTGTGAGCAAAGTAACATTTATGAAGGGATTCAGGGAAACCGGCAGGCCGGACTTGAGTTCTGGAGATGGGAAGTACAGTGCCGGCACTCTGAAGGAGGGGTGTAAATGTTGCAGTTTTATAACTGTAGTGTAAAGCACCCTTCTGGCAAGACAGTGATGGAGTGAATGATGATGAAAGTTTTTCTTTTTCGGGCCACCCTGCCTTGGTGGGAATCGGCCGATGTGTTAATAAAAAATAAAAAAAAATAAAAGGGTGAGTGGAGCACTTCGGAGTCTGTGGAGACAAAGAACTTTGTCCATGGAAGTAAAGAGGGAAATGTATGAGAGTATAGTTATACCAACACTTATATGGGTGTGAAGCATGGGTGATGAATGTTGCAACGAGGAGAAGGCTGGATAGAGTGGAGATGTCATGTCTGAGGTCAACGTGTGGTGTGAATATAATGCAGAGAATTCGGAGTTTGGAAATTAGGAGGAGGTGCAGGATTACCAAAACTATTATCCAGAGAGCTGAGGAGGGGTTGTTGAGGTGGTTCGGACATGTAGAGAGAATGGAACGAGACAGAATGACTTCGAGTGTATAAATCTGCAGTGGAGGGAAGGCGGGGTAGGGGTCGGCCTAGGAAAGGTTGGAGGGAGGGGGTAAAGGAGGTTTTGTGTGCGAGGGGCTTGGACTTCCAGCAAGCATGTGTGAGCGTATTTGATAGGAGTGAATAGAGACAAACGGTTTTTAATACTTGACGTGCTGTTGGAGTGTGAGCAAAGTAACATTTATGAAGGGATTCAGGGAAACCGGCAGGCCGGACTTGAGTCCTGGAGATGGGAAGTACAGTGTCTGCACTCTGAAGGAGGGGTGTTAATGTTGCAGTTTTATAACTGTAGTGTAAAGCACCCCTCTGGCAAGACAGTGATGGAGTGAATGATGATGAAAGTTTTTCTTTTTCAGGCCACCCTGCCTTGGTGGGAATCGGCCGATGTGTTAATAAAAATAACAATGCATACTCCCTAAATAAACAAGTATCCAGTAAATAATTTTATTATAACATAGATATGCTGTACCTAATTTAAGATCAACATAGAATTACAATATGGATAATAACAGGCTAGGTGAGAACAAATGCACATGGGACCAATAAAATAAGTGCAAATAGCTACAAATGTCTCCATGGGGAAGTGGAACAGAATTCTTCCTCCGTAAGCCATGCGTGTCGTAAGAGGCGACTAAAATGCCGGGAGCAAGGGGCTAGTAACCCCTTCTCCTGTATATATTACTAAATGTAAAAGGAGAAACTTTCGTTTTTCCTTTTGGGCCACCCCGCTTCGGTGGGAAACGGCTGACGTGTTGAAAGAAGAAGAAAGCTACAAATGTTTAAAAAATAATCCCAAACAACTTATTGTGCAAAATATCAGAACATTAAATTTTAAAACAATTGTTAAATTGTAAACAAGAATAAAAAACTAGTTTCACTTACCAGAGAATATCTAAATCTTACCTATTTTGATCACAACCATCAGATGATTTCTGACCAGCACTGATGTTTAGTTGATGCTGAAGAGGACCCAAAGGTATGTTGATGCCCATCCCAACAACTGAAAGCTGAGAGGAGTGGCTAGGAGGGGAATTATCACAGAATGTTTTACCATTCCTCAAAGAATAGGCAGTGGTGGTTTTTGAAGAGCTCACTCTTCCAAAAGTTCTTTGGCCAATATGATTATTTGACACTGTATAAATGGTGTAAGGGTTGTGCATGCTTTCTCGTGAATCAGAAACAGCGACTCTTTCAGCCACAGAATCGTTTGACCCAACTACCTTCTGCCCATTGGTGTAGGTCCCTGTGGACACACGATGAAATCCACCATTAACATTAGTAATGAGGTTTGGTGGAGCAGAACTCTGATTGCAATTTTGTGCCACTGGTAATACTGTAATGACTGTGGATGAGTTATGTTGGTTAGATACTCCAGTCTTGGTTATAACCTTGATCACTTGCATGCTCTTTGGTGCATTGGGAGCATGTGGGGTACCATGAAAGCTAGACTCAACACCAGACTGTGGTGAGCATCTGCCTCTCACCATCACTATAGGGGAAGCCTTCAAATTCTGGCTACTGGAACAAAATTTATTTTGCCAGGTTCCTGTTGAAAAGATGGCTTTTCTTTCATCATCCTCGGAGACTTTACATCCCTGTTAAAGCAAAAAAAAATTCTTACTAATCTTTAAGATCACATTAGCAATTTTTTTTTTAACAACGGCTGTCTCCCACTGAGAAAGGGTAACCTGAAAAAGAAGAAACAAAAGTTTTCTTTCTTTTTACATTTAGTAATTTATACAGGAGAATGGGTCAGCAATGTATTTAAAATATTAAAAACTTCAAACTATCACAAGTACATTATTATTGAATTGCCAAAAAAAAACACTAAGCCCATAAACACGAACATTCATTGTACATAACACTTAACATTCTTATCAAACAGAGAAAAATAATACAAACCTTATGTTGATTCAAAAATGAAAAAAATTTGTTAGATAAAAGGAAACATAAGCAACTAATGTGACATTTTATTGTGAAGTTTTGCTCTCCTACCACAATAAAATGTCACATGAATTGCATTTGTATCCCTTTATCTAATATTTTTTCAGTAATTCTACTATTACCAAAAAAAAAAAAAAAATTATTTATTGCTTTACAGTACCATACCTCAAAGGTTTGATGAGAAGAGATGGGTATATGATGCTCAGCATCTTGCCCTGTCACACCTGACTGCTTTGTCAATTCCTGTTCAATTTCAGGTTGTGCTGAAATTTGACCCTTGTTTTTAGAAGTGCCACAAGTGCCCTGGAAAGTGAGGGCTGCAGGTATTTTGGTGCGTGACATAAGACGTCGCTGGAGGGAGGTAACCGAGGCACCTCGGGAGCTCAATGCTTCTGATCCACTTTTTGTTACTGCCTTCTTTGTCTGTAATAAAGTTTGACCTTAATGCTAATATTTATTTTATTTACCAGTAATCATACATCAACACCTACAGCAAATAAGTTTCCTACAGCTATGTCCTCCCATCTGCAGCATAATAACCCATGTATTAAAGTCATCACAGCTATGTCTAGCATAGTAACCCATGCATTAACTGTGACAAAATTTTAAAGATAAATCAATGGGAAATCAAACACATCTCTGATGAAATACAAACTTTAAACAAGAAGAAATTAAATTTTGGAGTTGAAAGAATATTTTTTGCCACAATCATTTAGCAGAGGCGGAGTTTCAATCCAGTATTTGTAAAATATTTTCTTTGTCTCCCACCGAGGCAGGGTGACCCAAAAAAAAAAAACACACTTTTACCATCACTGTCTTACCAAAGACATGCCAATACTACAGTTCAGATGTCCCTCCAAAGTACAAATATCCCCATCCTTCCTTCAGAGTGCAAGCACTGTAGTTCCCACCTCCAGGATTCAAGTCCGGCTAACAGGACTCCCTGAATCCCTGCTTAGATGTTACCTTTCTCACACTAACAGCACATCAAGTCCCAAAAACCATTTGCCTCCACTCACTCATATCTAACACGCACACACACTTGCTGGATGACCAAGCCCCTTGCACACGAAACCTCTTTTACCCCCCACCTCACCTTCCCTCCACTATAGTTCTACACATGATAAGCATTTACACGATTGAAACTATATTTATTTTGTAAATATTATACAAAAAAATTAAGTGTGGCCCAGCTGCTTCAAGGTGTTGGATAAGTGAGCCATGTTTTTTTCATAGCTTTCTTAAAACAAAAGGAATTGTCAGAAAAGTGAATAGATGTTCTACCTATACATGCACAAATTAAAAATTAATTTTCACTAGTTTTTATACCTACTCTTTCATTCATGAAAGCTCAAAAGTAGTGCCCAGTTACCGCACCTTACAAACTTTTTCAAGTGATGACATGTAAGAACTGGGGTTGAGAGTCATTTCCTTATTTGAGTGTGATCGCTGCAGCTGCTCCTCTTGTATCAGCTTCTCTCGCTCCACCTCTGCTACCTGTTCAAAATTAAACAAAAGGAAACAGAAATGAGGGAAAAAATAAAAAATCCATAATTAAATTTTTTATATCAAATCAATTTCAAAACATAGAAATTAAATATTAATTAATTTATAAATTTACGAGAAACAACAGTACAGTGGACCCCCGGTTAACGGCCATAATTTGTTCCAGAATGCTGTTCAAGTGCCATTACCAAACAAATTTTTTCCCTTAAGGAATAATGTAAATTAGATTAGTCCTTTTAGACCCCCAAAAATACACTTACAAAAGCACTTACAAAAATACACTTACATAATTGTTCGAGTTTGGAGCAGTACGTAAACTGGGGGTCCACTGTATCTTAATAATAATAAATTTCAACATGTATGACACAAATTTTACCTTCACATATAATACGTACTCGCTATACGTATATGTACGTATACCACTAATACATTTTTTTTATGTTTGTATGGGTTATTTCTGTGAATTAATTTAAGTGGAGTATTCCTTTTCATGCAAGATGGTATGAGTCAATTTTACTATACAGTACTTGTTTGAATAAATTACTTTTTTTTTAACACATCGGCTGTTTCCCACTGAGGCAGGGGTGACCCAAAAAGAAAGAAAAAACTTTCATCATTCAATACTTTCACCATCACTCGTACATAATCACTGTCTTTGCAGAGGCTCTCAGATACGACAGTTTAGATGTCCCTCCAAACTGTTAATATCCCAAACCCCTCCTTTAAAGTGCAGGCACTGTACTTTCCATTGCCAGGACTCGAAGTCTGGCTAACCGGTTTCCCTGAATCCCTTCACAAAATATTACCCTGCTCACACTCCAACAGCTCATCAGGTCCCAAAAACCATTCATCTCCATTCACTCCTAACAAGCTCACGCACACTTGCTGAAAGTCCAAGCCCCTCACCCACAAAACCACCTTTACCCCTCTCCCTCCAACCTTTTCGAAGACACCTACCCCGCCTTCCTTCCCCTACAGATTTATACGCTCTCAAAGTCATTAAACTTTGTTCCATTCTCTCTAAATAATCAAACCACCTCAATAACCCCTCTTCAGCCCTCTGACTAATACTTTTAGTAACTCCACACCTCCTAATTACCACACTATGAATTCTCTGCATAATATTTATACCACACATTGCCCTTAGCCATGACATCTCCACTGCCTCCAGCCTCCTCCTTGCTGCAGCATTTTCAACCCATGCTTCACACCCATATAAGGGTGTTGGTACAACTATACTCTCGTACATTCCCTTCATTGCCTCCATGTATAACGTTTATTGTCTCCACAGATACCTCAATGCACCCATCACCTTTTTTTTTTCATCAATTCTAAGGTTAATCTCATTTCAGAATCCTTTTCAAGTCTTTTTAATACAACTTGAAACAACACATTTCTGGACAAGTTCACAAACCTGACAGATATCATGGAGTGATGGATGACGTGTGAACTTTCGAGTAGGTTTTGACATGTTGATGTCTTCACTGCGAGTTCTCTGAATCTTGGCCCGTTTAGCAACTACACAAGCAATCCAAATGAAAAAAATTAGGATATAACATGTTATATTCTTAAATGCATAGCATTTAAGTTTTAACCTTTAAACTGTATCCAATGTACTAGTATGCAGATGAATGAAGGTGTGTTCTATGTAATAATATGCAAAAATTTTGTGCCTTCCAAGGACAATATTTTTGCCCTTGGTTCAACTGTTTGGGTCACCTACCACCTCTTTATACCTTTGAAAAAAAAAAACTAATAACAGATGGGTCCATGCAGTGCATCATGGTAACACTGCCTAAGTAAATAATGAAACCAGGACCTGTTGTGCCTCCAACCATTTCCCTACTAACAAACAGGGTGTGCAACTGACAAGATGCCTTATTCATTAAAAATTTACTGCAGTTTCATGATACTAACAGAGGAACTCAAACAAAAAGCACACTGTGTAGATTTAACCTGGGATAATCAAATGTTGTCAAACATTGTGATGTTATTACCATGTTTTTTAAATACATGTACATATACGTTTTCCAGTGGTTGTGAAGGCACAGGTGTTATGGGCACAAAAATTAAATTATGATTATATAATCTAGGATAATCCTCAAACCTATTTTTTTTTTTTAACACAGCAGCTGTCTCCCCATTGAGACACAGTGACCCAAAAATGAAAAACAAGTTTTTCTTTTTACATTTAGCAATCTAAACCTCAATATGTAGACAGCCTACATGGCTAGTTTCCATAGTTTCCACCAGAGGGCAAGCCACGGTGGACATACCCAGCTCAGCTTGTACCACGCCTGCCTTGCTCTCACTTGATGACCAAGCAACCTAGAGTCAACAAGGTCTACTCCTCTCTCCCTTGCGGGCATGGCCCCTCCTGGGCCTGGGCACTTAAACACACTACCTGTGTACCAAGAACCCAAATAAAAGTAAGCAGCCTCCAAAGCCTTATCATTGATCCCCGCTTTGACATACACCCACGCAAATCTATTATTGTAAATATATAATAATTAACTCAGGATAAGCCAAGAAAGTCACACAATGTGACTTATTTCTATGTTTTGAGGGTTATTACACCTTTGTACATAATGTTAGAAGACACAGCATTAAAAAAATATAAAAAAAATTATTTCCACCAATTTATATTGTATATTCCAAGTGAAGCAATGTCTGGCTAGGTATTTCCTCATAGTTAAAGCACTATAACACCCTGAAACACATCTAATATCATTAGAAACTAGTGTACATAGTGTTACTTTAAAAACAATACAAAATTAAAAAGTGATCATAATCTGGTGTCAATATATTGCAAAACTTAAATATCACTGGTGCATTTATGCTGCTGTTATCAATGAGTTATTTTTTTTTGCCAAATTCAACACATTATAAAATTGTAAATGTTCATCCAATTTCGTTCCTTTTGTTGTATTCTACTTGGAAAAACAAACTCTTTCAAACTAAGAAAAAATATTTTTATTTTCAAAAATTTGCCACACAAGAAATTTGGTTTCTGGGCATGTCACAATTTAAGGGTTAAGAAGAGTACAGTACATATAGATAAATCTATTTAAACACAATCTCTTTACAGAGTGTAAGAAACTATCTGTTGAGTTAGATTTTAATTTAGCAGTTTGAACCAAACTTCTTCACTAGTTATTTCAGTAACTTCTTAAAAAATATCACATGTATATAGAAAGCAAGAGGTAGTACCTTCAACCCAAGTCGGTTGATTGACTCACCTGGTAATGTAGATGCCGAAAAATCTGAGGAGAGTTTCCGTGGCCGCCCTCTTTTTTGTACAGGTGGAGCAATATTGGAGGGAGTGACATCATGGTCACCAAGAGAAATATTCTCCTTACCTCCACTACTTCCTAGATGTGATGGGAGTAGAGAATGGCGGTGCAGCACCCCCAGTGAAACTGAAAAAAATGGAATTAACTCCAAATGGTCATGAATTTTATATTAGTTTTAGAAACTATGTATTTCAGGCTTCTTTTGCAGGGGTCTGATTGTGTGGCTAAGGTACTGCACATGTACTTTGACACAGTGTGTGCAGGCTTGAATCATGCTGTGGACAGAAAATGTTTGCAAATAATTTCACCTATTTGTGAATTGTTAAGCATTCCAAAATTTCTTTCAAAGTTCACTGTATGTATGTACAGTATGTATATATGTATGAATGAACATTAGCCAACTGGTTTCCTTGAATCCCTTCATACATGTTACCTTGCTCTCACACCAACAGCACTCAAGTCATAAAAACTACTTGCCTACACCCCCCCCCCCCACACACACAAACCTGAGAATAGCATTCCAATACCTCAGTAAGGAATCATTCAAGACTCTGTACACCATGTACGTTAGGCCCATACTGGAGTATGCAGCACCAGTTTGGAACCCACACCTGGTCAAGCACGTCAAGAAATTAGAAAAAATGCAAAGGTTTGCAACAAGGCTAGTCCCAGAGCTAAGGGGATTGTCCTACGAAGAAAGGTTAAGGGAAATCGGCCTGACGACACTGGAGGACAGGAGGGTTAGGGGAGACATGATAACGACATACAAAATACTGCGAGGAATTGACAAGGTGGACAGAGATAGGATGTTCCAGAGATGGGACACAAAAACAAGGGGTCACAATTGGAAGTTGAAGACTCAGATGAGTCAAAGAGATGTTAGGAAGTATTTCTTTAGTTAGTTGTCAGGAAGTGGAACAGTCTGGGAAATGATGTAGAGAGGCAGGATCCATACATAGCTTTAAGAAGAGGTATGATGAAGCTCATGGAGCAGGGTGACCTAATAGCGACCAGTGAAGAGGCGGGGCCAGGAGCTGTGACTCGACCCCTGCAACCACAACTAGGTGAGCACGCATGCACACGCACACACACACACACACACAGTAAAAGACTATACAACTGTAGTACATGTACATTCCAGGCTAAACACCTGAATGGCTTCATTACTCTAAAGTTAATGAGTAAGGATCAAAAGCTGGAACTCTCACAAACCCCCAAAAACTAACAAGTAATTACTTACCATCCTCACTGGCTGCAGCTGTTACTTCAGGACCAACATACTGAAACGACTTGGCTGTGGGAACTCTCTTCACTAGCCCCAAGGATGTTAATACATTAGCAATATCATAAAGCCGTCTCCCCCTTGTTCTCAGACGTTCACCATCTTCTCCAACTTCCCCTACAAGCTTTCGCACTGCATTGTCCAGGGAAATAACGTGTGGCTGAAATAAAAAGTTTTAACAACATTTTTTCATATGTCTACTGCCCTAGTATTTGTTCATTATGCAATTATCCATTCATACACTTTTCATGCAACTTCCACACAGGAAATATATGTTTCAGAACTTTTGTATTACATTATGTGCAGACTTTGTCAATATCCATTCCTGCAAACATAAGCTATCTTGTACAATATCATTTGTCGCTAATGACTCAGACTCTTCCATCTTTGACATTAACCACCAAAAGTTAAATTCTCCAATTTTGGTACGTAGTTATTATTATTTTTTTATTAACACATCGGCCGATTCCCACCAAGGCCCGAATAAGAAAAACTTTCATCATCATTCACTCCATCACTGTCTTGCCAGAGGGGTGCTTTACACTACAGTTATAAAACTGCAACATTAACACCTACTCCTTCAGAGTGCAGACACTGTACGTAGTTGTAGTGCAAATTTAAACGACAACTTCTTTCTTTCAACACGTCAGCCGTTTCCCACCGAGGCAGGGTGGCCCAAAAGGAAAAACGAAAGTTTCTCCTTTTACATTTAGTAATATATACAGGAGAAGGGGTTACTAGCCCCTTGCTCCTGGCATTTTAGTCGCCTCTTACGACACACTTGGCTTACGGAGGAAGAATTCTGTTAAACGACAACTAATGGTACAATTGTTAGATACCGTACACACTAGAATAGACAGACAGACAAAGGTTCACCATTGTAGATACCTGCTCTACAGAAAGGAGAGAAAAGGAGTGAAAATTTTCACTAATCTACACCTTTTTGTTTTGCACTGCTCATACCTCATTTACTATCAAGTGGTATACACACACAACACTGACTTACCTCTGGACTGACTAGCAGGAGCATCAGGAACTTCTGGCATAATATACCCAGTGACTTTTCTCTTCTGGAGTCAATCTTTTCTCCATCGCCACTACAACTGGTGTTGACGTGTGTAGGAAGCTGATAAAAATTTAGTTATGAATTAAAGAGAGAAGTATTATTACATTTATAACAACCACTTACCCATAATTTGAAACCATACAAAAATACGTAGTTTTGTTTTTTAACACACCGGCTGTCTCTCACCAAGGTAGGGTGAAAAAAAAAAATTCATCATTCTCACTATCACTGTCTTGCCAGAGGCATGCCGATACTTCCTATACGTATTTAGTAATACATATATACAGAAGGGGGTTACTAGCCCCTTGTTCCCAACATTTTAATCACCTTTTATGACATGCATGGCTTACAGAGGATGAAAGGAAAATAAATAAGAGAAAGAGCTATTTAGAAAAATGGAAGAAAATTCAGATGGGCGTGCATACATATTTATGTACATGCATGTGTAGTGTTGCCTAAGTGTAAGTAGAAGCAGCAAAATGTATCTGTTATATCATGTGTTTATGAGACAAGGAAAAGAACCAGTAATCCTACAACTGTGCAAAACAATTACAGGTTTCTGTTGCACACTCATTTGGCAGGATGGTAGTACCTTTGTGGGTGGTTGCTGTTTACCAGTGCTATTCAAAATATTTACATACATACCTTTGATATGCCTTTGAAGGGTTTCAAGAATTTTCCTACTATCACAGCTGGACCCTGGGCCAAGCTTGTTTGGTGCTTGCCAGATCAACCAGGCTGTTACTACTGGTGGTATACAAAGCACACATGGTTTTACAAATACTGTATTTCAAAATTATATTTACTTGTCGATGATCAAAGGAGAACCTATAATCATTATTATATGCTTTATTAATTCTGTAAACGTACCTCCCTCTAGCTTTGTTACCTGCTGGTGGTGGTGGTACTTACTTTGCCTGTAAGAATGTCTCCTAACACAGTACTTAATCATATAGAGTTGTTCAGTAGAATGCAACTAGTATTTTTCTCCCAATCTGGCACATTAGTACAATAGTTTTGGCTTAATGTTAACTACACCTAAGAATCACTATTAATTTTTTACTGAGTTCTGGGGTAGGTGAAAGAAGGGTGAATGACAGTTTGAGGATGAGGGAAAAGATGTTTTACACTTCATACTTTCCTCTTCCTACCTGGTTAAATGGTCTGTGGAGTGTGCGTAAAAAATTGACTTACTGTATCACATCACATCATCTACAATGTACGTACTATCTATAGACATAACAGATGTTTGCATTCCAAATAAATGAGCATTAAAAATACTGTATTTTTACAACTATTAACATATGGTCCAGTCATTAACCCTTTCACTGTCGGTGACGTATAGGTACAGCTTACGAGCCAGTGTTGGTGTCGTATTAATACGTCAAAATTCTAGAGGCTTCAAATCTAGCAGGAGAAAGCTGGTAGACCTACATGTGAGAGAATGGGTCTGCGTGGTCAGTGTGCGCAGCATAAAGAAAATCCTGCAGCACGTAGTGCATGAGAAAAAAAACTCCAACCGTGTTTTTGGTTTAAAACGCCGACTTTGAGGTGTATTTTTGTGTGGTATTTATGGTTGAATTCTCTTTTTCTTGGTCTCATTGGATAGAATGGAAGATATATTATAGAAATAGACATGATATTGATTGGTTTCATGATGAAAAGTACCTTGAAATTGAGCTCAAAGTAGCGGAAATGTTCGACTTTTGCCGATGTTCAAGAGTAAACAAATTACGTCACTGTTCAATACGTGTCCAACTGGCCAGTATAATACGCAGTTACAAATGAGTTGACATTATTTATACAATTATTACAATAATGCAGTAGTCTGCATAACAGTAAATCTTCTATTTTTTGTGTGAATAAAAATTCAAAATGGAAACCAAGAGTAATTATAAGAGGGGCCTGGAGACGTGAGTAATGAACAGAGAAAAATGTTATTTTAGTGCCAGGAATGTCTGCATTGTTAATTCTGGACCTTATTTTGAAATTGGCATCTTTTGAAATTTATGTGAAATTGTCCAAATTGCCAATTTCTGACCACTTTATTGGGTAGTTTAAATCGGTAAATGGGCAGTTTCTTGTACTCAATCGATAGAACAAATGGAGTTCTAGCGAAATATTTAGGAGTTTGGTAGACTGGAACAATGGAATTGGCCGAAAATACGGCAAAATCACCGATGCATATATATCGCCAAGACCACTTAAGTTCGCGACAGCCTAATTCTGTAAGTTTTCCATCAAATTTTTCCATCAGGAAAAGATTCTCTATCATTTCATAAGAAAAAAATATTTTTTTTTTTAAATTCTTCGACACTGAGAGCAAGTTTGTGAGCAGGGGTCTCGACAGTGAAAGTTTGTGAGCAGGGGTCTCGACAGTGCAAGTTTGTGAGCAGGGGTCTCGACAGTGCAAGTTTGTGAGCAGGGGTCTCGACAGTGGAAGGGTTAAGTTCAAATGTAGTGTAGTATTTACAATAGAATAATAATGCTGTTTCAGTATTTGGTTCACTGATGTTTTATTTTAAATCATTAAATATGCTTTACACAAAAATAACTGTCACTGCATGTTACACAAGAGCAGACAAAAATGATAAATTAACAAAGGACAATCCAGAAAACAACTCAAAAATCAGTCACTGCATATTACCTGCAAACATCCATCTTTGGACTCTCTTATCTAACGCCATATTTTTTAGCAAGACCATATACCCAAATTAAACCTTTCCCATCATACTAATTTGTAAGTAATTTTTTTATTTTAAACTCATAAGTGTACAGTACTAAAGCTGCCTGCATTATTGAGTCCCTCTTACTGCAGTTTTGGATGATGATCAATGCTGCATTAATTTCATAAATCAAAGATAAATTTTTAATGTCACTACCTACAGCCAGGCTTTGCTACTTTTCCAACCCACCCTTTTTTTAACACTACATATTCACAAAATAAAGCTACACTTGTGCACTTCATCGCATGCTGACCTTAAAGGGCAAAAGTTTTGAGGGTCCGCATATGGATGTAAAGAGAAAGGCATAACTGCTTCTGCCTGGAAAACCAGTGCCACTAAATTATCAATAAAAAAATAAGAAATTTAACTCACTTTAAAGTCATTATCCAAGTGTTGCTGCTGTGCCTGGAGGTGCAAGCCCATACCTAGTTTCAGACCAAGAGCCTTGAGGCGTGACAGCGTTTCTTCCAGATGCAGCTTCCCCATCCACTGGTACATGTTTTTCTGTACCCGGGCAGCCATGCTCAGACTCTCCAGAACATTAACTATGTCATACACTCGCCGCCGTTCTGTACCAAGCATGGATGCCACTTCGTCAATGACTAGACGTCGAGGAGTTTCCAAAAAAGATACTTCCATTGGAAAATGTTCCAGAAATCTTCATTTGAAAGAAAAAAAAATTATTTTATAATTTTGAAATTTTAAACATATGATTATAAATGTGCCAATTCATTTCTTCTATGATGATTACAGAATATGCACATAACATGTCTTTTATACATACTTTTCACTTAGTAGACCTAATGATTTGTCCTTTCTGGATCCCTCTGATGAACGATTACTGCTGATTTCATCCACCGAAGAGAGATTACCCACATTTCCGGTTACAAGACATCCAGTGGAACTTGGGGTATGGTAATAACTACTTGTAGCGTGTTTAAGAAGTGTGCTGGTGGATGTATACGACTGATTATTACTTTGGTCTAAACACTCACTGCTGTGGTGTTGAAAATTTGGTATGGTTTGGGCTGTGGAACTGGAAGTCAGTAGAGAATCCACATTTGAGGAACAATGAACTTTTTGATCAATACTTTGGAACAACACTTTTTTACTTGTCAATGATTCCTCCATAGATGCAATACGAGTCAATAACTTTAAATTGCTCATGGGGGTTAGCGGACTTTTGCCCGATCCTCCATTTGATACATATGAAGACATTCCTTCTCCGGTTGGGGTCTGCACTTCTGGCGAGGGATAAGAAAATGACTTCCCATTGCTGCCTCTTCCAATAATGCTTCTGGATCTGAAAAGAAAGAAAACCCTTGATAATATGATGGTAGTAGAAAACTATACAGATCAATACAGCCTCTCCTCACTTAGCAACGTACTCGTTTACTGACATCTCAGACTTACGACGGGCTCTCTGACCAGTATTTATACCTAAATTATGTATATTAGAGCTGATTTCCTCTATTCTGTTTATTTCAATATACAGTACACTACTGTATAAACATTTAAAAATATACCAGAAATGTTATAAATGGTGCAAAGGTGACATTAAAACAATATCAAAGATAGTTGACACAAACCCACTACCATTATGGTATGCTCCTCACTTAGCGACAAATTCGTTTAACGACGTGGTCTTAGGAACGGAACTCCATCATTAAGTGAGGAGAGGCTGTATACAGTAACAAACCCACAGTGAAACAAGGTGAAGCTGCATATTTTAGTCCAACTTTCAGCACCCGTATCACCATGTGGTTATGTTATACAATAAAACCTCGATTTAATGGACTAACAGAAGGGGAGAGGGTGTTTAGTAATGCCAATTGTCTAGTAAATCTGAATAAAAAACAGAAAACTACAGTACTCTACTGTATACATAATACAGTACCATACATACATATAATGTACCATGCATGTCGTAAGAGGCGACTAAAATGCCAGGAGCAAGGGGCTAGTAACCCCTTCTCCTGTATATATTATTAAGTGTAAAAGGAGAAACTTTCGTTTTTCCTTTTGGGCCACCCTGCCTCGGTGGGAAACGGCCGACGTGTTGAAAGAAGAAAGACATATAATGTACTTCCTTCATACTCCCTCCTTCCAATATCCATGTTTAAAAGATGGGTGGTGCACTGAGGCATCTGTGGAGATATAGAATGTTATCCTAGGAGACAAAGAGGAAATTACCAGAGCATAGTGGTACCAACACTATTATATAGGTGTGAACCATGGGTTGTGAATGTTTTAGTGAGGAGGAGGCTGGAGGCTGTGGAGATGATGTGTTTGAGGGCAGTGTGAAGTATGAATATAGTGCAGAGAATATGTAGTTTGGAGATTAGATGGTGTAGGATACTAAAGTTATCCAGAAGGCTGAGGAGGGGTTGCTGAGGTGGTCTGGACAGTTACAGAGGGTGAAGCAAAAGCAGAAAGACTTGGAGGGTGTATAAATCTGTAGTGGATGGAAGGAGGGGTAGGGGGAAAGGTTGGAGGAAGGGAATACGGGAGTTTTTTATGAGAGGGGTTGGACATTGAACAGATGTTTTCAAGCATGTCTGATAAGAGTGGAGGCAAGTGATTTTTATGACTTGATATCTTGTTTGAGTGTGAGCAGGGTAACATTTATGAAGGGATTCAGGGAAACTAGTTAGCCAGACTCGAGTCCTGGTGGTGGGAAATACAGTGCCTGCACTGCGAAGGAGGGCTGGGAATATTGCAGCTTGCAGTATCAGCACGCTTCTAGCAAGACTGATGGCATAAGTGATAGTGTTTCTTCTTTTTCAGGTAACCCTTCCTTGGTGGAAGATGGCCGGAGTATTAAAAAAAAATAATTTACTATAATAAACCCTAAAAATATAGGCATTAAAGGTGATGAACAGAAGAGATTGTTTTACCATGACACTAACAGGCAATTCTGTACAGTGGATTTTGTTTGTTACAGTAAAACCTCACATAACCTGGACGTTGCATTACAGAAATCAGTGCTTTATATAAAATTGCATTATGGGCAATATAAAAATAGGTGTGCAGGAGGTAGTGAGGTTCTGCCAGAGTTGAAGAAGAGAGCTACTGGAGAGAAACAGGAGACCAACCAAGCTGCATCATTTAAGATGAGTTTCAATCCATGCTATATCTTTCTCAAAATTTAGTAAACTCTAAAGTAACAGAAATTTTACCAATTCATAATTCACATAAGTAGATGGCCATCTATAAACTAGAAATCCAGTATAAAGCAGAAATGTCATCCTCAATATTGTACATAATAATGAATTATAAAACAGATGGGAAAGATTTAACCCTATTAAAATATAATATTTACCAAGATATTTTGATAATTGGGTAAGCTTTTTTTATTGTGCATATATGTGATTAATCACACTATTGTATTACCCTAACTACATGACTTTAAAGTTCTATTCCTGTATGAAACTGTATTCCACACTTCAGTAATTAACTGTTTAAAAAATGGACCAATATAATATTCTTAGTACTACCTGCCACACTAAACTGGTGGCTATTGAAATTCTTATACACGAGATCAGTTGGTGTAAGAAAGTGAATACTATTACTAACCCTGGAATCAACACAGCAGATGCCAAACTTCTCAACTTTGTTGTTGGAGTATCGAGTGTTGGACTCGTGAAAAGTGCACTTAGAGGAGAATTATTGAACTTCTCTGGAGATATGTTGATAGTGTTGGTAACCTCTCCAAAAACAGGTCTTGCCCCTTTTGTTGGGGTCACAGGAATTATTGTATCTGTAAATAAATCAGTAATGGAAACTTACACAATACAAAAATATGTTACATTACCAAGCAAGTGTTGCATCACACAACACTAGGCTTCTGTCCTTTGTACAAAGCACTGGATAAAACTAGACAAAAAATGTAAGTGCCTAAATATATTTTATATTGTAACAAATATGTCAAATACTTTAATAAAAATAGTCAAGAGTAAATAATAATAAATTATAAATGAAAATAATAATACAGCAATAATACTCAGGAAGTTTGTTATTCCTGGACACCTGTTCTTTAAAGAAATTCCCAAGCATTCATACATCAAGCCATAAATGCAACAAAAAAAAAGAAGAAAAAATACTTAAGTTTATAGTCAAAAGTGACAATATGATCATCAGGATCATAAGCTCTGAAAAAAAAAAAGACATGTGCTTTTAACTGAGATTTCAAAGCATTGACAGATTCCTGAATCTTGACAAACACTGGTAACCCGTTGAAAAATCTAGGAACTAAAAAAGAAATGCCTCTTTCTGCAAATGATTTCCACTCGACAACATGAGGTTCTATCAGTCTAAAAGGGTTGGCAGCAATTTACAGAAGCATTCCCAAGTCCACCGTAAAAAGTATAAGATTATCAGCATATTGTCCAACTAAATAGCCAGATATTACTCAAGGACTTGGTGGCCAGGTGTAAGTATAAATGACTCGAGAACTAGATAACCTGGCATGAATTCAAATGATGAGACTTAAATGAAGAAACAGTGAACGATGGTCTATACATCAAGCATCAATGTTAATACAGTATTATAATATTTAAGTGATTACAGTAATGTAAAACATGTTTAGCAGTCGTAAGTGGATGGGAGATTGAGCCTCCACCACACTTTGTGCTGAATGACCCATACAGGTTTAGTACTTTTCAAATATTATAATATAACTGATAAAAATAATTTAATCTCATTACCTTCCTTCGACTCTGTGCTGAAGACTGCATTAGCAGCAAATGTAAGGAGGTCCATTCTACCACCTGATCATTACTCCTGAAAGTAACATTGAAGATCACATCTTCTGGTGTTGTAAAATAGTTATTGGTTTAATACTGTATTAAGCTACAAGACCTCATGTAGACGTTATCATTATTAAATGCTGTGGAGTACATATATTTATAGGCATGTGCTCATCAAGGGTCTAATTAAGTCATGTACAGTGGACCCCCGAGTAACGAGCACCCCGGAAATCGTACAATTATGTAAGTATAATATTGTAAGTGCTTTTGTAAGTGTATTTTTGGGGGTCTGAAATGGACTAACCTACTTGACATTATTTCTTAAGGGAGTAAATTCGTTCGGTAATGGCACTTGAGCAGGCTTCTGGAATGAATTTTGCTCGTTACTCGGGGGCCCACTGTATATTTAATATTGTTAAAATAACAATATAGCCCTACTGTAATATAAACAGCCTAACATTTAACCACTTAACATAAACAGCCGTGTGCACATAAATTTATTACTGTGCATGTTCCTCCTCTTACCAGTGCCTGAATTACTCCATGAATACTGTCTGCTGATACTGAACAAGCATCATCTTTAGGCAAAAATGAGTATGATGTTAAGCTAGCATCAGCAGACAATATTCTTTGGAGTAATGAATAAGTCATCTCTAAGATGAATATTTATACACTATAGTGTATACATATATTTATGAGTGATGGTGAAAGCCTTTTCTTTCTTTTTGGTTTTTTTTCTTTCTTTTTGGGTCTTCCTGCCTCGGTGGAAGACTGCCGACGTATTGAAAAAAAAATATATATACATACTACAGTGGACCCTCGGTTTTCATACAGCTCCCTACTCGAACAATTATGTAAGTGTATTTTTGTAAGTGCTTTTGTAAGTGTATTTTTGGGGGTCTGAATGGACTAATCTAATTTACATTCATCCTTATGGGAACAAATTCATTCGGTAACGGCACTCGAACAGCATGCTGGAAAGAATTATCGACGAAAACCGAGGGTCTACTGTACATAAATTTTTCCTGCAGTAGAGTTGGGACACTTCTTTAAAGACCACAGACTAAATTAAGTACTGTACAATTAAATAGTTACATGTAGTTAATTTTTTTAATATTTTTTCCTATCTACAGTACTTTGTTTTTGTTAATAATGGGCAATACTGACTTAGAGCACACTTGGTCAAAGCTCCAAAGAGAGCACTGAAGGATTAAAGGGTTCCTTCCTTACCTGTGGAGATGCCATCACATGGGCTTGGAACACCAGTTCCAGTAGCAATAACTGTTCTGCCACCAGCCTCTTGGGTGAAACCTCTTCTTGACCTTCAGTGAGCCACACCCTGCCATACACTCGATC